>CM021103.1:669282380-669446735 GCA_007115665.2 Sequoiadendron giganteum | reverse complement strand
TAGGGTTTAAGGGTTAAAAATTGAGGGATTAAAAGGGTATGGGGGTTGAGGGATTAGGTTTTAACGGTTAAGGGTTCTGGGTTGATGGATTAAGAGGGTATAGGGGTTGGGGGATTAGGGTTTAAGGGTTGAGGTTGAGGTTGAGGGATTAAGAGGGTATAGGGGTTGAGGGGGTTGAGGTATTAGGGTTTAAGGATTGAGGGTTGAGGGTTGAGGGTTGAGGGATTAAGAGGGTATAGGGGTTGAGGGATTAGTGTTTAAGGGTTGAGGGATTAGGGTACAAGGGTTGAGGGATTAAGAGGGTATAGGAGTTGAGGGATTAGGGTTTAAGGGTTGAGGGATTAGGAGGGTATAAGATTTGAGGAATTAGGGCTTAAGGGTCGAAGGATTAGGGTTTAAGGGTTGAGGGATTAGGGTTGAGGGTTGAGGGTTGAGGGATTAGGGTTTAAGGGTTGAGGATTGAGGGTTGAGGGATTTAGAGGGATTAGGGGTTGAAAGATTAGGGTTTAAGGGTTGAGGGATTAGGGTTTAAGGTTATAGGGATTAAGAGGGTATAGGGATTGAGGGATTAGGGTTTAAGGGTTAATGGATTAAGAGGGTATAGGGGTTAAGGGTTGAGGGATTATGGTGTAAGCGTTGAGGGATTAAGAGGGTATAGGGGTTGAGGGATTAGGGTTTAAGGGTTAAGGAATTAGGGTTTAAGGGTTAAGGGATTAAGAGGGTATAGGGGTTAAGGGTTGAGGGATTAAGGTTTAAGGGTTAAGGGGGTATAGGGGTTGAGGTATTAGGGTTTAAGGGTTGAGGGTTGAGGGTTGAGGGATCAAGAGGGCATAGGGCCGAGGTATTAAGGTTTAAGGGTTGAGGGTTGAGGGTTGAGGGTTGAGGGATTAAGAGGGTATAGGGGTTGAGGGATTAGTGTTTAAGGGTTGAGGGATTAGGGTTCAAGGGTTGAGGGACTAAGAGGGTATAGGAGTTGAGGGATTAGGGTTTAAGGGTCTAGGGATTAGGAGGGTATAGGAGTTGAGGGATTAGGGCTTAAGGGTCAAGGGATTAGGGTTGAGGGTTGAGGGATTAAGAGGGTATAGGAATTGAGGGATTAGGGTATAAGGGTTGAGGATTGAGGGTTGAGGGATTTAGAGGGATTAGGGGTTGAGGGATTAGTGTTTAAGGGTTGAGGGTTGAGGAATTAAGAGGGTATAGGGATTGAGGGATTAGGGTTTAAGGGTTGAGGGATTAAGAGGGTATAAGGGTTGAGGAAATAGGGTTTAAGGGTTGAGGGATTAGGGATTAGGGCTTATGGGTTAAGGGATTAAGGTTTAAGGGTTGAGGATTGAGGGTTGAGGGATTAAGAGGGATTAGGGATTGAGGGATTAGGGTTTAAGGGTTGAGGGATTAAGAGGGTATAGGGATTGAGGGATTAGGGTTTAAGGGTTGAGGGATTAGGGATTAGGGTTTATGTTCTGAGGGATTAAGAGGGTATAGGGGTTGAGGGATTAGGGTTTAAGGGTTGAGGGATTAGGGTTTAAGGGTTGAGGATTAGGGTTGAAGGGAGGGTTGAGGGATTGGGATTAGAGGAGGGATTAGATTTTAAGGGTTGAGGGATTAAGAGGTATTAGGGGTTAAGGGTTGAGGGTTGAGGGTTGAGGGATTAAGAGGGATTAGGGGTTGAGGGATTAGGGTTTTAGGGTTGAGGAATTAATAGGGTATAGGGATTGAGGGATTGAGAGATTAGGGTTTAAGAGTTGAGGGTTGAGGGTTGAGGGATTAAGAGGGTATAGGGATTGACGGATTAGGGTTTAAGGGTTGAGGATTGATGGTTAAGGGATTAAGAGTGTATAGGGTTTGAGGGATTAGGGTTTAAAGGTTGAGGAATTAAGTGGCTATAGGGGTGGAGGGATTAGGGTTTAAGGGTCGAGGGATTAGGGTTTAAGGCTTGAGGGTTGAGGGTTGAGGGATTAAGAGGGATTAGGTGTTGAGGGATTAGGGTTTAAGGGTTGAGGGATTAGGCTTTAAGGGTTAAGGGATTAAGAGGGATTAGGGGTTAAGGGTTGAGGGTTGAGGGTTGAGGGATTAAGAGGGATTAGGGGTTGAGGGATTAGGGTTTAAGGGTTGAGGGATTAAGAGGGTATAGGGATTGAGGGATTAGGGTTTAAGGGTTGAGGGTTGAGGGTTGAGGGATTAAGAGGGTATAGGGATTGAGGGATTAGGGTTTAAGGGTTGAGGATTGATGGTTGAGGGATTAAGAGGGTATAGGGTTTGAGGGATTAGGGTTTAAGGGTTGAGGGTTGAGGGATTAAGAGGGTATAGGGGTTGAAGGGTTTAAGGGTTGAGGGTTGAGGGATTAAGAGGGTATAGGGGTTGAGGGATTAGGGTTGAAGGGTTGAGGGTTTAGGGTTGAGGGATTAAGAGGGTATAGGGATTGAGGGATTAGGGTTGAAGGGTTGAGGGTTGAGGAATTAAGAGGGTATAGGGATTGAGGGATTAGGGTTTAAGGGTTGAGGGATTAAGAGTGTATAGGGATTGAGGGATTAGGGTTTAAGGGTTGAGGGATTAGGGTTTAAGTGTATAGGGATTAAGATTGTATAGGGATTGAAGGATTAGGGTTTAAGGGTTAAGGGATTAAGAGGGTATAGGGGTTAAGGGTTCAGGGTTTAGGGTTTAAGCATTAAGGGATTAAGAGGGTATAAGGGTTGAGGGATTAGGGTTTAAGGATTAAGGGATTAGGGTTTAAGGGTTAAGGGATTAAGAGGGTATAGGGTTTAAGGGTTGAGGGATTAAGAGGGTATAGGGGTTGAGGGATTAGGGTTTAAGGGTTGAGAGATTAAGGTTTAAGGGTCCCACTCTCCCCTCTCTCCCTCCCACTCTCTCCATCTCTCTTTCTCCCACTCTCCCCCTCTCTCCCTCCACTCTATCTCCCACTCTCTCCCTCTCTCTTTCTTCCACTCTCTCCTTCTCCCTCCCTTTCTATCTTCCACTCTCTCACTCTCCCCTCTCTCCCTCCCACTCTATCTCCCACTCTCTCCCTCTCTCTTTCTCCAACTCTCCCCCTCTCTCCCTACACTCTATCTCCCACTCTCTCCCTCTTTCTTTCTTCCACTCTCTCCTTCTCCCTCCCTTTCTATCTTCCACTCTCCCCCTGTCTCACTCCCACTCTCTCAAAAATTCCTATACTCTAAAAAATACACTAAGAAAATGAAAATTCACATAATGCGCTTGCATTATAATGCAAGTGCATTTTTTAGTCCACTAAAACGGTAAAAAAATCTATATACTTGTGATTTGAAGGCCCATAGTCTACATATTCCCCTAGTTCTGCGTGTGCTCCGACAAAAAAATATCTTTTTGGTGATGTTGTGAAGTGGGAAAGCATCTTTTTCACATTCCATCACCTTTTCCATGATCTTTTTACCACCTTTGCATCAAATAACAGAGTTTCCACGTTGAAAGACATATCATATCAATTAAAGTTTGAATTCCATTGTAAACTAATATACGATTGAAGTGTGGAAGGGAACAAGCTTTTGAACAAGTCAAATTGTTGTGGAGTTTGAAGAAAGAAGAAGCTAAGGCTACATAATTGGGTTGAACTCCTCCATTTGAAAGTCTGGTTTTTAAGGTATGTGAAGTCTTTACAAATTTTCTTTCATTCTATTATGGCTTGCTTTCATTTTTTGCTTATCAATGCACATTTTAAATTACCAAATTATATACACAATTAGTTACACTTGCCAATTACCAACTTACACTTGCCAATTATAGAAATTCAAAAAAATTCACCAAAATTCATCCTTTAAGACAACTCCAAGCCTCTCCCATTCATCTAAAGGGTCCAAACACCTTCCAATACCTCTGCACAAACTGATGCAGTACAAAGGAAGAAATCAACACCTTTCTTGACACACTTATTCAACTATATTTCCCTTCACAAAACATTTGATTCGTATACTCAAATTAGCATTAAGAGTTCCCAATTCCTTAAGGACCTTCAAAACACCTTCAAAAATCTTGAAAATAACTGATTACAATAAACTAGGTTCCTCAAAACATCAACCAATGATTATGTCATTCACAAGTTGTTTAGTTCTAGGTCTCAAAACAAGATAATTTCTAGGTCTTAGGACCTTACCCGCTCAACTAGGCTTCTGATACAAAAACCCCCATTTTTCAAAGAAAAGAGGGAGGGTTTATAGAAACTCCTATACCCAGGCCTTCCCAGACCATTCCAAAGCATCAAACATCTTCAAAATACCATGCAGAAGGTCAAAAGTTCATTACATAGACCACTCCTTCAACAATTGATGGGGAGTCTTATCTTTCAAGAGAAATCTTTCTCTTCCCAAGACCTATTCTCTGGTCTTCCTAGGTTATTCCTCCCTACCCTACTCAGGGATCCCTCCTAAACCCCTCTCACCTCATAAGACTCTCCACCAATTTCAAATTCTTCACCATTGCTCTCAATTCACCACTAAGTTTTTGTGGGCTCCACACGGACCCAAAGTGTCCTAACCACTCCAGGGGCTAGGAAAGGGTATTCTCACTATCCCCTTATTGATTTTACTCCTCAATAATCCATATCATAGGATTCTTTCACCTTGTACCCATCGCTTTATTGAAAAACCCAATTTTAGGCCTTTTAGCCTTTTGCCCAATTAAGCCTCCTAGAACCCGTTTTCTTGGCTTTTCTCAAAAATGGTCTTAAAAATCCCCAAATATTTTTATAAATTCTTTATAGTGGTACCCTAGGCTTCAAGATTTACCATATGTTTAGTCCCTTTGGCATCCGTACATAGGACTGTCCTCATACCCCCTATTTTCAAGGGTTTCTAGGGTTCAAGCTCCGTTTTCCAACTTTGAGGGCTTCAATGACCTCCTCAACTCTCTTCCTTGAAAACACATGTCTGGAATACATGTTCCCACACTCTCTTTCTCTTGATTGGCACAAACTAGTCCATTTAGCAACTTTCTTTACTACTGTCCTCTCCAAGCCACTAGCCAGAATGCACTCGCACTCGCCTAGTTCTTGATGAATTCACCATCTCCCTTGCAAAACAAGACACCACACACCATATGTACACTATAAAAATATTACCCTACTTTATTGCAAGTGGCCATGGTAGCCTTTCCATGGGAATTCAAGTGGGGATCATTATTTCCAAAAACTAGCCTTAACCGGCTATGAGACCAAAAACTCTAGAAACTTGCAAAATAGAAAGCAATTAAACTAAATGGTTAATATAATGCTTCACACAGTAATTAATTGACACAATTGGAAGACTCAAAGCATTAGAAATGTCCTTTCAATCCATTCTTGACTAGATGAAGGCACAAAAATAGAAATTCAATGAAATTTGCACTCTTCCAACTCACAAATTCCCCTTCCAAAACTCCAAATCATACAATAGATTTCCCACATACTCAATTAGGGTTTTTATGACCTTATATAACTTTCTCCCACATGCTAGGACCCTTCAGTCATGCTTAGAACATCATTAATGCCCTTTTCCCACTATTAGGACAAATTGCCAAGTCTACATGCACTAATTTGCCTAATTTCATCATTTAGGCTTCTCCAAACTTCAAGGCTCTAGACTACCCTAAGTTTTCCTTAACTCACACATAAATGAAGCCTTCAATGACATATATTTTTCAATTATCTTGAATGGATACATTTTTTAGGAACTAATATTTGTCTCATTACCATGGTATAGATAAAATTATCCACCATGTCAAAGAAAAAGACAAAGAGGAAACTAACAGATGAAGAGAACGAAACCTTGAAAGAAAAGGAGAGAGTTCGGGTGGTGGAATATCATGAAAAGAAGAAATTGGAAATGATTGATGAAAACAACCCGATTGTAGAGCAACCTCAATCATCAAAAACAGAACAGGAATTGGCAGCACAAAAGGCACGATTGCGAAAGCATAGTCGTAAGACAGATTCAGATACCGTAGTTGGAGACACACCCTCTACGACAAGTGAATATGAAGGGACACCATTAAGCACAAGTGAATATGGAGGGACACCATCTAGCACAAGTGAATATGGACGGACACCATCTACTGCAAGTGAATATGGAGGGACAACATTTACCGCAAGTGAATATTGTTGGACACCATCCAACACATTTCAAGTTGAGAGTACATCATCACTCGAAATTGATGAAGAAGGTATGCCATCATTCCCATGTGAACCACAAGGTATGTCTTCTTCTCCACCCTCGATCGAAGTTATGCAATCTAGCCCACCTCAATTAAATATTGATGAAATTCCTAATGTTGAGATGTATGTACCTAGGAGAACACCACCAAGAATTTTGTGTAGAAAGCCAAAGTATTTGATTAATATTGATGATGATATTTTGCAGCACATGGAAGGTAAGATTTCAACACACACTTGTAGAAGATATGCTAATAAGATTTGGGAAAAATTCTTTGAAAGGCTAAATGAGACTGCAAGATATCAATTATTTGTTGAAATGATGCGGGTTGTAAAGTATAGGAACATCATGAAAACTCTTGGGTCGAGAACATCGAATGCATTGAGTGAAGACACTATTGTGAAGAATCTAATGGATGCTTATGAGAGTGTGGGTAACACCTCATGCTCAAAGGATAGTAATGTCACCCAACGTGTCATTACATTGACTTTGGTAAGTTGTCAAATAAAGAGAGCTCGCTTAATTAAAAATACTAGTGCAAAAATGGGAATTAGTAGAAAGACTTTATCAAGAGACATTCAAAGGCAGCAAAGAATTGAGGGCAGTGATACAAATGAATTATGGGCATTCTCAGGGAGACTGTCACGAAAAGATAAAGAAGTTGTCGAAGCCTTGAGAACACTAATTGAAGAGTATTGGAAGAATAACACAAGGCCATCTCCGAATCAAAGGAATGTGGTAAGAAGGAGAATCGGTAGTCAGAATCGTGAGCCACATCCATAGCATTTTTTGGATATGACTCAAACCCAGTTTTTTCGGAAATTTGAAAATGATTATCCTCAAATTAGTATTTCTCAAATATTTTTTGAACTACTTAAACCTTTTTATGTCAAGATAAATCACACATGCACTACTTGTTGTTGTAGACTACATATTGAATTTTCTAACCATTATGATGTTTATCATTATATATGTTTAGATTTGCATACTAACGATGTTTTGTAGGATTGTGGCATAGAAGCCCCACCAAAATCTTCAAGAGAGTTCTTATCAAAAAATTTATGTGAAATAGAGGATGGCCAAATATTCTATAGGACAACATGCTTGGATGGTTCATGTGAGCATTGTGGTGGCTTCCAGCGTATGCGAGTATGTCAACATATGGAAAGCACATATGAGGTGGGCCAAAAACTAGTAGAGTTCATGAAGTATAAAACAGTGGCATATGCTACAAAAGATGGGTCTCAAGCAAAAAGGTGTGATTTGGTTATTGAGAAGATTCCAGTGTACAAATTTATGACCACATTTCATGACAGTATACTGTCTAAGTATGCAATGCATACCCATAGAGCCCAATGGTTGGACAGGCAGTTCAAGCTATGCAAGGACACCTTTCTAGTTGGAAGCATAGTATCCATGGTTGACTTTGGAGAGAACTACACTCTACAGCCACAACATGAGGTGCAGTCACAGTATTACAACTCCACACAAGTTTTGATATTTGTGCACATAGCATTCATTCATGCATCTGATAGTACAGATGAGCAAAGGAAGGTATTGAGGGAGTACCACTTTTACATTAGTGATGATCGCACACATTCTCTAGAGTTCGTGCAAGGTTACTTCCAGATGTTCTACAATGGTTTGGCTCATAGGGGCATAGAATATGATCAACATATAATATGGTCTGATAACTTTGCAACACAGTTCAAGAACTCATGCATGTTCTACTGGTTGTGCAGGATGCATGTCATTACATGTGTTCAACATATGTGGAACTTTTGTGAGGCTAGACATGGAAAGGGGGAGCATGATGGTGCAGGAGCATGCATGAAAAGAGCATTAGCACGTGAAGAGTTAAAGTATAAAGATAGTGCAAAGTTGATAGATGCAAAATCAATCGTCGAGTGGTGTAATGTATTGATGGGTCTAGGTAATGAAGGTACATCTTCAGTTCATAGATATTTTTGGTTGATGGATGATACTAACATTGCACCATATGAAGACTATTGTACACTAATAGGATCGAGTGAGGTACACTCTTTCCTTAGCTCAAATATAGGTTCATGAAGTATTGATAAATGAAAGATGACATGCTTTGGTACTTCATGTACAATGCAAGACTGGAATGATTGTGAGTCAGGGGAGTGGGTTGACAAATGGTTCACAAGTTATCTTAGCCCACTTCACACGTATCGCCCTCTAATGGCATTGGAACTAACACAGATAGAATCATCGGTGGAATTTGACCACATATCAGATCTAGTTCAACGAGGTGATATATCTACTTTCTTAGTTGTTGAAATTTCATATCGTTAGATCTTACTTTGTACTGTATTTGTAATGTTGACAAATTTCAAGATATTTTTTGCACATATCAATGCAGGGCATGTTTATGCAGTTATTGCAGATGAAGAAAATGAAGAGGGAACAAACTATTACTTGTGTCATTGTGTTGAGACAAAAAAGAAATTGGAGGCCCGAGTTATAGATGGAGAAAACATCGAATACCCTACAGGGTCAGTTGTGGTTACTGGAACATGGCTTAGAAGGTACCCACATTCAAGTGTTAAACATTGGCTATTTCAGAACTTTAACATGCATCGTAAGATTCTTCAGTACTCGAACCTTGTCGTGGCATCCAATGTTCATTTGACCAAATATGGGGGTAGACCTTTGAACAAGACATTATGGAAGGTCCATGAGTCTGACCATGAGGCAATACTTGACACAATAAAGAGTAGAGTAGACCTGGATGGTTCGTTGGATTAATTTGTAAGTATATGCACATTGGTTCTTATTAATTTATATATGTATGCACATTAATTTGTTTGATGCCAATGCTATCATCTTCTTTTACAGTGATTGGTGTCTCTTTTCACACTGAAACACGTATAATCACTCTAAGCTATATTCCACTGGATTGATCCCTTAAGGGTCCAAAGTGCAAAATGGCTGCAAACTTCAACATGCTAGTACTCAGATACCATGACACTTAGAAAATTTTCGTCTGATCTTACAGAAAGGTGTTGGGCCCCTCTAGAGAAACCTTTCTTGGTTTTGGCTATCTTGGAGTGGTTTTCTCATTGCAGTAGATTTTCACTTAATGGAAAAGGTGTCAAATTCAAGTAGGGCAAAGTTGCAAAGTGGTGCAACTTTTGCTCTGCAACTCATTTGACCAAGCGGACTATTCCAACACATCTGAATAGGTATTTTTATGCTAGGCATGGTCCTCTTTCACACCAAAACATGTGGAATCGCTCCGAGCTATGTTCCACCGGATCGATCCCTTAAGGGTCCAAAGTGCAAAATGGCTGCAAACTTCAGCATACTAGTACTCAAATATCGTGATACTTAGAAACTTCTCATCTAATCCTACAAAAAGACGTTGGGCCCCTCTAGAAAAACCTCTCTCGGTTTTGGCAATCTTGGAGTGGTTTTCTCATGGCGGTGGATTTTCACTTGATGGAAAAGGTGTCAAATTCAAGCAGTGCAAAGTTGCAAAGTGGTGCAACTTTCGCTCTGCAACTCGTGTGACCAAGAAAACTATTCCAACACATCCGAATAGGTATTTTTATGCTAGGCATGATCCTCTTTCACACTGAAACACGTGGAATCACTCTGAGCTATGTTCCACCAGATCGATCCCGTAAGGGTCCAAAGTGCAAAATGGCTGCAAACTTCAGCATGCTAGTACTCAAATACCATGACACATAGAAACTTCTCATCTGATCCTATAGAAAGGTGTTGGGACCCTCTAGAAAAACCTCTCTCAATTTTGGCTATCTTAGAGTGGTTTTCTCATGGCGGCAGATTTTCACTTGATGGAAAAGGTGTCAAATTCAAGCAGTGCAAAGTTGCAAACTGGTGCAACTTTCTCTTTGCAACTCGTGTGACCAAGTGGAATATTCCAACATGTCCAAATATGTATTTTTATGCTAGGTACGATCTTCTTTCATACCGAAACACATGGAATCGCTCCGAGCTATGTTCGACCGGATCGATCCCTTAAGGGTCCAAAGTGCAAAATGGCTGCAAACTTTAGCATGCTAGTACTCGGATATTGTGACACTTAGAAACTTCTCGTATGATCCATAGAAAGGTGTTGGGTCCCTCTAGAAAAACCTCTCTTGGTTTTGGCTATCCTAGAGTGGTTTTCTCATGGCGGTGGATTTTCACTTGATGGAAAAGGTGTCAAATTCAAGGAGTGCAAAGTGGTGCAACTTTCGCTCTGCAACTCGTGTGACCAAGTGGACTGTTCCAACACGTCTAAATAGGTATTTTTACACTAGGCATAGTCCTCTTTCCTACCGAAACATGTGGAATTGCTCTGAGCTATGTTCCACCAGATCGATCCCTTAAGGGTCCAAAGTGCAAAATGGTTGCAAACTTCAACATGCTAGTACTCAGACACCGTGACACTTATAAAATTTTCATCTAATCCTACAGAAAGGTGTTGGGCCCCTCTAGAAAAACCTCTCTCGGTTTTGGCTATCTTTGAGTGGTTTTCTCATGGCGATGGATTTTCACTTGATGGAAAAGGTGTCAAATTCAAGCAGTGCAAAGTTGCAAAGTGGTGCAACTTTCGCTCTGCAACTCATGTGACCAAGTGGACTATTCCAACACATTTGAATAGGTATTTTTACGCTAGGCACAGTCCTCTTTCGCACCGAAACACGTGGAATCACTCCGAGCTATGTTCCATCGGATCAATCCCTTAAGGGTCCAAAGTGCAAAATAGCTGCAAACTTCAGCATGCTATTACTCAGATGTCGTGATGCTTAGAAACTTTTCATCCAATCCTATAGGATTGAATTGAGCATGTCTACAAAAACCTCTCTCGGTTTTGGCTATCTCGGAGTTGTTTTCCAGTGGTGGCGGATTTTCACTTGATGGAAAAAGCATCAAATGCAAGCAGTGAAAAGTTGCAGAGTGGTGCAACTTTCATTCTGCAACTTGTGTGACCAAATGGACTGTTCCAACACATCTAAATAGGTATGCTTATGCTATGAATGGTCATATTTTGCATCGAAACACATGGAATCACTCTGAGCTATGTTCCACCGGATCGATCCCTTAGGTTGGAGGAGTCTTAAGTTGCAAATTTGTAAGTTGCTTAACACAACAAATTTGAAATGATATTGAATGGCCCACTTAGCACTCATTGCATCTAAGTGATGCTCATAGAGGTGAGGCACTAGGACTTCCTAGGAGGTCACCCATTCCAGTATACTCCATCTCAAGTGCTTAACAACGAAGTTTTTTCTCCAAGAAGGCACAGTGGAAAAGGCAGAATACACTGTCCTTTTGATGAGTGGAAAGGAATTCCTAAGAGACATGAAGGAGGAAGAAGGAGTTTTCTATGCAATCATGTTCAATCCAAAGGAGGAGGAGTCACCTAGTCGGCTACCTATGATAGCAGAGGTGAAGCAACTATTGGATCAGTTCAGGGATATCATTTATGAAGGCACACCAACTGCACTACCACATAAGAGGGAAATTAGTCATCAATTTGACTTTGTACCAAGAGCAACATTTCCTAACAAGGCTGCATACAAAATAACACCAGAGCAAAACAAGGAGATAGCAAGGCAAGATCAAGAACTTTTGGACCAAGGGTTGATCAGGAAAACCATAAGCCCATGTGTTGTCCTAGTGGTTTTGGCACCTAAGAAGGGAGATAAGTGGAGAATGTGTACTGATTCTAGGGCCATAAATAGGATAACCATTAGATATAGGTTTCCTATTCCTAGGATAGAAGACTTAATGGACTGTTTAGGGGGTGCTAAGTACTACTCCAAGATTGATTTGAAAAGTGGCTACTATCAGATTAGGATGAAAGAGGGAGATGAATGGAAGTCAACTTTTAAAACCATAGGGGGATTATATAAGTGGTTAGTAATGTTGTAGATGAAAAGGATAGGGCCATGCAAAGTGTTGGCTAAGTATGGATCCAATGCATACAAGGTGGAGTTATCCAAGCAGATGTCCATTTCACCTATCTTCAATGTGAAGGACTTGGTGAAGTATAAAGGAACATAAATGGATGAGGAACAGTATAGTGCTAAGGTGAGTAAGGATGTGGATGAACTCAAGGTACTTGATCAGATCAGACCACAAGTGGACAAGATTCTAGAATCAAGGGTGAAGAAGAAGACTAGGCACAAGACATACATGGAGCACCTAGTGAAGTGGAGACATCAACCAGAGTCAAAGGCTACTTGGATAGAAAAAAGTGACTTTAAGAAGCATGCAATTAGTGAGGAGCTCTTGACACCACAGGTTCCTTAACTTCTTTGTTGCAAGGGGGAGAATGGTGTAGGAGCACCTTAAGGTCTTTTGGAGAGATCTTTGCAATTTTGGCTTGTAGGTGGTTCTAGCCAACCACCAAGGGAATAAGGACTATGATGTAAAGTCCCAAGAGTGTTTTTGATGAGTGAATTGGAAATAGGTTTGTTAGGGGCTTGTGGTTTGGGTAAGTCTTGGACATTGTGAGCATTTTGAGCAATGTTGCCTTGGCTATTTGTCCTAACGTTTGAAATGGCGTTAATGATGCTCTAAGCCTGACCCAAGGGTCCTAGAACATGGGAGAAAGGTATATAAGGTCAGAAAAACCCTAATACATGGGTTGGAGGATTGTTTTCATGAATCGAGACTTGGGGAGTACTTTTTTGTGATTGGAAGAGTGCAAATTTCACTGATTTTTGTTTTTGTGCCTTCATCCAGTCAAGAATGGATTGAAAGGAATTATCTGATGCTTTGAGTCTTCCATTTGTGTCACTTACTTACCTTGTGTAGCATTAGATTATTCATCTATATTGACTGGTTATCTTTTTGCAAGTTTTTGGTGTTCTTGGTCTCATTGCCGGTTCAGGCCAATTTTTTGAATAATGAGTCCCACTTGACTTCCAGTGGCTTTCCTCTCATGGCCGCTTGGAATCAAGTTGGGGATTGTGTAAATATTGTACATATAGGTTTTGGGGTCTTATTTTGTAGGGAAGGTGATGAAATCATCAAGCACTAAGCGAGTGCAAATGCATTCTGGCTAGTAGCTTGGAGAGGACAGCAACAAGGAGAATTGCTAAATGGATTGGTTTGTTCCAATCAAGAGTATGGGAGTGTAGGAACATGTATCTTAGTCATGTGTGTGCCAGGAGGAGAGTTGATGAGGTCGTTGAAGCCATCAAAGAAGGAAAAGAGCCAAAAACCTTAGGAACCCTTAAAAATAGGGGGTTTGAGAACAATCATATGTACAGACACTTGTAGGACCTAAGGCCTAGTAAATCTTGGAGCTTTGGTGGTCAAAATAAATAATCTAAAAAAACATTTGGGGGTTGTTAAGACTATTTGTGAGAAAATTCAAGAAAACGGGTTCTAGGAGGCCAAATTGGGGCAGAAGGCTACAAGGCCTAAAATTGAGTTTTTCAAGAAAGTGATGGGTAAAAAGTGAAAGAATCCAATAAGATGGATCAGTGAGGAGACAAATAAACAAAGGTACAACTAGCATACCCTTCCCTAGCCTTGGAGTGGTTAGGACACTTTAGGTCAGTGTGGAGCCCAAGGAAGCTCAGTGGTGGATTGGGAGTGATGGAGAAGAATTTGAAATTGGTGGAGACTCTTATGTGGTGAGAGGTGTTTAGGAGTGATCCCTTAGTAGGGTAGAGAGGAATAATCTAGGAAGACCAAATAATAGGTCTTGGGAAGAGCAAGAGTGCTCTTGAGGGATAAATGGTTTGTTTGGAAACAAGGATGGGTTCTCTCTTCATCGACATATACGTTATTCCTCGATGTGTTCACACCAGTGTTACAAGACTAGGACTCACCTCGGACTTGACAAGCCATTTTTTGACTTGGACTCGGGCTCGGAGCCCAGACTTGACAAATAGAAAAACCTAAGAAATTCAAAGATTTGTAAGGATTTAAAACTTGTTTCATGCACCCTTTAATAAATAAACCTTAAAGACACAATAGCATCATCAAATAGAAATTACTATGATCCCATACACAAACATACATCAATCACATAAGTATAAGCATAAATTTTAGCTGAAGGGAATAACACATTTAGATATATAAATATTGCGATATTGCTATCAGGATTCAATCGTGTAGTTTTACAAGTCAAACTCTTTGACCCATGATTCATTAGTAGTGGTTCACAAGAACCCATCTCTCATGATAATGAATGGTTCATAAGGAGGAAGATAAATCTTCATACATTTCTTTTATCACAAATGAGATAAGTGCTTGGTTTCAGGAAGGTCATGAGACAACCATTAATGGGGAGTGGATACATGAAGAACTGATGGAGAATGATAATGGCTTTAGACCTGCTATAAAGAATTATTTTTTTTCATTTCAATGATGCAAGAGGTTTTTGGTTTCACAACCAAAATGAGCCTATGAAGAATACATGTGAAACTCCTTTTGACCTTGAGGGTGTACTTAGTCCATCTCAAGGATCATGCACTGAGGATGACATAGGTCAATGCTAGGGCTAACCAATTAATAATTATACAGGTGAATAAGTCAAACATGTACATGTCAATAAGGGAACTACAAGTACTCATAAACACGTAAGCCTCAAAAAGTATACACATGAATACATAGTATACACAAATTAAAACAAAGTATATGCACGAATACAAGGTATATGCATGAAAAGATGTAAGCCACAAAGTATACACTCAAATGCACATAAGTCACAAAGTATACACATAAGTTGTAAAGTATACACTTGAATATACGTAACTCATATCTATTGAACCATCAATTTAGAATGCAAATATGGATAGGCATCGAAAAAATATATTTGTATTAACCAAATATCCATGTAGGCATACATAAATATATGTCGATATAAGTATGAAATATATGTACAAAACAGCCATGTAGGCTTACGAGAATGCCATCTAGGCATACAATGTCAAATATGTCCAATAAAAAATATGTACAAAATTGCCATGCAGGTATACAATAAAGGACTCTAGAATCAAAATTCATTGCTCTCCATGCCCAGGAAATAAAATCTTTCCCTTTCCTTTTTGCTCAGATGGCAATAGGTCTGTCACTCATTTTTGCTGTGCTCGTGGAGTGCTCCTGCTACTCCTCCTAGGGTTTAGTTCATGGTGAAGTTTTAAATATTACAATAAGAAGTAAAGACATGAATATATAGAGATTACATTATAAAAAATGATATATTTGACAAAATAATCACTTACAGCCATCTCACAGTCTTTTTCCACGAGGGAAATATCCTCATGCCTAGGCTCAGGCATGCTCAAGCCCTGTATAAACCATGCAAATAGACAAAAACTACGTGAATCAATAATGGTTTGATTTCTCACTAACTAACATCTATAACAACAAATGTAAAATTAAAATTTACTAATTTGCCTCATACCTCTTCTATTAGAGCCATTGAGGATTGTATAGCAAATGCCACACCAATATCAATTGCCCTCGTCACATTTAGAGGTGTATCATCTTGCAACAACTAAAAATAAAACAACAAATTATTCAACGTAATCAATGATGTGCATGTATAAACTACACAAATATATTAAGTACTTGATTCATTAGTTAAACTCTTTATTCTATTACATGCGCGAAGGTTTGAGTAAATCCACCACCACTGGGAAGTGTTCCATCAAAACCTCCAATATTAGTCTGTTCAACATCCAAAATTGCATATTAAATTACCATTCATAAAACAATGCCATTAGAATGCAATAAACTTATAATTTTTTACCAGTTACATATGGTAGCGATAGGTTTACTGCAAAAATAGGTTGGTGGGGAGGGCGGTGTATCTAGTCTCAACACTGTGACCTTGCAATTTTATTAAAATCATAAAACATTTTTAGTTAATCTTGCATTTCAAAATCAAAATTTAATAAATTAAATTCAATGAACACATGCACTAACTTTTACCTGACTATCAATGCCATACGCCTCATGCAAAATGTCAACTTCCCTCTCCATCTCCATAGCTGCAGACGAATCCTGCGTACCAGTCTCTTGAGGGTCGGTGGGGTCATGTGAACAAGTAGCCCCACAAGATTCACATAGATGTGTTCAAAGACCACCACTAGAAGACTCCCCTGGATGGCGCTGTAGAATAGGGCTACTATGATAGATGACACTCTGGGTCAAAGTGTTGATTGCCTGCAATGTCTCTACATCAGCACTTTCCTTCACGACGGAAGGCATAACAATGTGCTCATGAGGTGGCCTAGTGAGAGCTCGTCTACCTTGCCATGTAGGATCCGACTATGCACCAGCTCTATCCTGAGCTGACCCCCCACCTCTCCCCTAGAAATCCCTCATATCAAAATAATTTGGGATTTTGTTCAATATGAACTCACTATATAGTTTCCTAAGGATATATTGTAGGACCTTGCAATTGTTGCACAGTGGGTAATCGAAGACCATGTACCACCAATCATAAAACCACTCCTTCATTTGTTGGTGGTGGCACCAATGGATAGGAAACCTCTTTGCATTGAGGGTAAGATTTTGATTTGGGCGTGGATCGGTGAATAATGAATACAAATCACCTTTTGTTATTTTTAAATCTTTCACATCCTTGTATGATAGTTTGTTTGCATAATACTCCCTAGCTGCCTACCTCCTATCTTCCCATCCAGTTATTTGTTTGCTAATTGAATCTATGTTTTTTAACATATCTTTCAATGAATTTGCTAGGGTCATTCTTTCTATGGTTGAACCATTTGGATCACTCAACCTATTGATCAAATCCTCAATTTGTTTTTTGTTGTTCTCAATTTCACTCATTAAATTTTGTCGAGTGCCAGGAGGGGGTTGAGTGATTGGTGGAGGAGGTTGATGTTGTGGTTGATTTTGATCTTGAGGATTTGGTTGGTCCTCCTGTTGAGGATATTTAGGTTTTGCAGGTTGATTTGCATCTCCTAAAAATTCAAACAAATAGATATCAAATTCAACCTAAAACTAACAAATTCAAAACTAAAAGCATAGAATCCTTACCTCTTATAGCTCCTTGTCGTCATGGTGCCATCGTTGTGAAGAAATTCAGATTCTTGGTGAAGAAATTATTCTCCTAGAACGCAAGCACGATATTTGGGGTTTTTGGCCTCGGGTGGAGCAAAAAGACCAATCAAAATGCAAATGAGAGATTTGTATTTGTTTTTTTTCTTTTAATAGAAGATAAGGCACTCGCGTTATGTCTTTGTATTTATGGCCAAAGGGAACTTGCCTAGGTTTAACGAAAGCCATAACGCGAGCGCATTATAACGCGCTCGCGTTATGGCTCTCAACTTTTTTTTTTTTAGGGTGTCCATGGAATTGCTACCCATTTCCATGCACCCACCCTACTGTCAATATGTTAGTTATGGATGCCTTGCATATTCCAGGTCAAAAGAGTTTCCTATAGGATGCATTAGTAGAGCTTTTTGTTTCTCATAATAATCAAAGGAATGCCAAAGTTGTGCTTACGAATGTAACTTAGAAGTTAAGAGTGCGCATAAAACTAAAGAGGTAAAGCCTCCTCCATTTTATTTAAGTTTTATTATTGGAGATCAAATAGTGCGTAACTATATGGTCGATTCTAGTGCAAGTAGCTTTGTTATGCCTAAGAGCTTAGCTGATACGTTAGGTCTTTCTTATGAACCTAACTCTCAGAAAGGTGTAGTTTAGTTAGATGGATCTATTGTTAAAACTGCTAGTATAATAAAAAAATAAGGTCTTACTTTGCATGCATCCCCTAGTTCTGCAATTCATCAGGCTATACATGTTATTGATCTACCACCCCACTTTTCCATTTTCCTTTCAAGGGATTTTACAGCCAAACTGGGTGGTTTTTTGTCCTCTGATTGGTCTCATCTAGTTTTTAAAACAATGTATGGTACGAAAGTAACCATAAAGTTTGAGCCTTTAGCTAGAGACCATATTGAACAATATGTCTCAAGCCCTATAAATGCTAACCTCTACATCATGCATGTACTAGATGAGAAAACCATGAACTTAGACCACAACACCCATATAGAAAATATAAATCTATATGAATGGTCAGTCGAAGGTCATGAGCTCGATCCTTTCTAGCAAACAAATGAGATAGGATTAGGGGTTTATATGATTCGTGAACCTGATTTTGATATGCCTAATCTATTTAAAAAGGTGGGACAACTTGTAGAGAAGGAAAATGAACTTTGGAAGCTTTATTTTGATGGATTAAGGAGCAGTGTAGGTGCTAGTGGTGGAGCCATGCTGATTTCACCAAAAGGAAATAAATATTATTCACCTTTCAGGTTTGTGTTCAGCTATACAAATAATACAACAAAATATGAAGGATTGGTGCATGGCCTAAAGCGGGCCTAAAAGAGAGGTATTAAATGCTTACGTGTTTATGGTGATTCAGATCTGATAGTGAATCAAGTTAGAAATCTGAATGCTACAAAAAATTATTCAATTAAGAAGTATAAGCATCATGTATGGGATTTGATTGAAGATTTTGATGCTTTTAATATATGTTCAGTTCCGAAAAATGAAAATAAGCATACAAATAGGTTCACTGCCATAGGATCCTTGTTTGATATTCCAAATGAGACTCACAAAGTAGAGGCACATCAATATGTTAAGATTATAGTCAAACCTTTTGTACCTAACAATAATTTGAGTTGGCAGGTTTTTGACAGTGATGAGTAGATTGTAAGATTCTTAATTATTGAATTTGAGTTTGTTGATGGTAATCAACAAAAGTGGCAACAATAGTATGATAATCGGATTGTTCAATTAAAGACAAATAAGCTACCAAAGGGGTTGGTGACCTTGGAAATTTTTTTCAACTTAGATGACCATGTACAGAAATATATGTGCAACATGATTGTTAAGGAAGAACACTATGAGGTGATTGAGATTTTCAAAGGTAAGTTTCTCAAGCTGGGAAAGGTATGTAATAAAGAGCAGCAACAAGATTTTATTCTATTATTTCAAGAGTTTATTGATGTCTTTGCTTGGGAATACAAAGATCTGAAAGGATTTGATCTAGAACTATCCCAACCTACTATTGAACTAGAACCTGATGCTAAACCTGTAAGGTAGAAACAAAGACCACTTGATCCCAAACAAGAACATATTTTGAAGGCCAAGCTAAACAAGTTAGTTGAGAGGTATTATTTTTCCTATCAAGCATACTTCCTGGGTGTCTAACTTAGTTCCAGTTAGGAAGAAAAGAGGGGAAATCATATTGTGTGTTGATTTTCAAGATTTAAATAAAGCGTCACTAAAAGACCACTATCCACACCCTTCCATGGAACAAATTTTACAAGTAGTTTTTTGTTCTGACAGATTTTCTTTGTTGGATGGGTATTCAGGCTACAACTAGATTCTGGTAAAGCAAGAAGATTAATTCAAAACAACGTTCACAATTAAATGGGGCACCATGGCCTATAAAAGATTCCTTTTGGCTTATCCAACGTTGGAGCAATGTTTCAGTGAGGATGGACATGGCATTTCATGGCCTCATGAATAAGTTTGTTCTAGTTTATTTAGATGATATTACTATTTTTTCCAAAAATGATAATGAACACTTTGAGTATTTAAAACAATTTTTTCAAAGGTGAAGAGAGTTTGGAGTATCTCTCAATCTAAAAATTGTATTTTTTTGTGCATGAAGGTAAACTCCTTGGACACATTGTTTTGAAACAAGGTATTTCTATAGAATCTGAGATAGTTTCGACTATTCTTGAATTACCGTTACCAGTTCACAAGAAAGGCTTACAAAGAATTCTTGGAAGAATAAATTTTGTAAGGAGATTCATACCTAACATTGTAGCTTTGCTACAACCTCTCACAACTAAGATTAAGAAAAATATTCATTTCAGTTAGACCAAGGAAAGTAAGAGGAGATTTGAGTAGATAAAAGAAGCCCTTGTAGATACTTCTACTCTCATTAATCTAAATTATAAGAGACATTTTTTTCTTTATGCCTTTGGAGGAGTATATACTATTTCAGCTATGTTGTGTCAGCAAAACAATGAAGGCTTGGAAAAGCCTATAGAATTTTCCAGCTAGGTATTACACAATTATGAGGTGAAGTATTCTTTCATTGAAAATAATGTTTCTTTTGTTGTGAGAAGCCTCAAAAACTTTAGGCATATGCTGTCAAATAACATGGTTCATTTATTAGTTGTTCATTCAACTATTAAGGACTTCTTTTTTAACCGAGAAATTAATGATAAGTTTGTTGGTTGGATAACCAAGCTTGTTAGAGGAAAGGGTTTGCATGAACAGATTGCATAAAATGTGATGGACATCAATGTAAAAGAAGTTGAAAGTGTTGGTAAAATTCGAAACAATGATGATGCAATTTTTGTTCTAGTTCCTTTTGCTACCTGGGTGCAGCAAATGATGCATTATTTTCAAACTGGTGAGTGTCCCAAAGGCTTAGATAGAGAAAAAAGGAGGTATTACAGATTACAGTCCATTCCTTTTGCAATTATTGATTTCATTATTTATAGAAGAGACTTTGAGGGTGTTTTATTAAGATGCATTAAGCTTGATCAAGTTGACAAGTTGTTGGAAGAATTTCATGATGGGCCTTTAGGAGGCCATTTTTCTACAAGAACAACAACCCTGAAAAATTATGCGAGCTGGTTATTATTGGCCTGATCTGTTTAAGGATGCTATTTCTTGGGTCCGAAAATGTAAAAATTGTTCTTTTTTTCCCTGGAAAATAGAGGCTTGCAGTGTTGCCCCTGCATCCTATTTAGGTGGAGCATCCATTTGCCAAGTGGGGTTTGGACTTCATTGGACCTATCAACCTGCCTTCAAGTGCAAGTCATAAGTGGATCCTTATTGCAATAGATTACTTTACTAAGTGGACCAAATTTGTTGCTTTGAAAGAAGAAAAAGAGACTTTTGTGCTTAATTTCTATCAAGACTTAGTGTCAAGATTCAATACTCCAGATTCATTAATTTATGACAATGGTTTGGCTTTCATCAGAAAATGGATTTCTAATTGGTTAGTTAGAAATAACATTTATCTGAATACATATTCTAACTACTATCCATAGGGGAATGGGTAGGTAGAATCTATAAATAAGAATCTAATCTGGATAATCAAAAAGATGATTGAGGAAAATCAATAAACATGGCATTAAAAACTTAAGTTGGCCCTTTGGGCTATTAGGGTGACTTTTAAAAGGGCCACTGGTTGTTCTCCTTATGTTTCTATTTAATTACCTACTTTGAGTTATGTTAAAGAGTTAGAATTGCTGAATGAACAACCTCTTGAAGTGAGATTTGCAAATATGATAGAGCTCAAAGATACTATAAAGGAAGCATTAAGGAAACTTGAGATACATCAAGCTCAAATGAAGAGCTCTTTTGATAAAAGGGGAAGACCATGAGAATTCATCATTGGTGATCTAGTCTTTAAGTGGAATGAATATAAGATTAAACCTAGACGACATTCCAAATTTGATGCAATTTGGAACCAACCTTATGTGATCATGGAGTGCAAGGAACACAATGCTTTCCAAATTTCTAAGTTGATTTGAGAGTTGATGTCTATCCAAGTAAATGAGATCCACCTCAAGCATTTCCTCTGAGATAAGTTCTATTTTATAAATAAATAGAGTAGTTGCTACAAATAAGAGCTTTACACACATTTCTTTTTAGTTTTCTTGTCTTCCCTAAGTGCTACTATGCATATTCTAGTTGGCCATCAGGACCTGTTAGTTTGATTTCAGCATTATTTTGTCTTGATTTGTTGTTGTTTGGAGTATTGTTGTTTATTTTTTTGAGTTTCAGGAAGGGGCAAATTTGACTCTGTGCCCAATGGAGTGTTACTGGCAACTAATCTAATGCTTATCTGGCAAGCATCTAGCGGAAATCACCAAAATTTTACCAATTTTCACTACAGCTCAATTGGTGGAGCTAATTTAATTTTTGTTTGATCTTAAAGTGGAAATTTACTTAGTTTCTACATGGTTTTAAATTTTTGATTGCATCTATTCTTATCAAATACCAATTATGCATTGTTTAAGAGAATAGATTTTTCAGAGTCATTGCTCAATAATTTACAGAAAAAAATGAAGTACAAATCTTATTATACAAATGATTAAGCATTCATTTGTTTCATTTTATTTCATCACATTGTTACATTACAAATTTCATTTGATTGCAATAATATAAATGATGGTACAAATTTGTATTTTTGATGCATTTCTTTTTAGAATGAAAACAAAAAGAGAATTTAAAAAATCCACACAAGTCTTGGAGTTAACTGTTGGAATGCATTGAAGGAACACTCTACACTATTGAAGATGGAGAAAGGAAAAACACATAAATATGGACATAATCATCATTGCATGTGCTTGTATCCAATGCAAAGGTGGTGCACCATCTTTCATCCTCGATCTCCAATCGACCTATAAGAAGAAATGAGGGTTGTTAGAGCTCCGAATATGAACATATATACATGAACCATCAACAGTAATGGAGAATGCTGCTAACAATGCACTGAAACAATCAAGAAAAGTGCAAAAATGAGAGCCTGGAAATGAAATGCCATGTCATAGAAACATCATGATAATATATATTTTTTGCTAACACTATTTTTTTCTTGTGTAGGTATATGAAAATTCATGAAGCTAATTATTTTATGAAGAAATAAATCATGTGGAGTAAAATGGGCTCCCACAAAGGTAGAGCTCAACATGCTACCCCTTAAACTTACAAGTGGGCCAAGTAAGAAAGTACATTATCATGCTCATCTGAGCCTTTCATAAGAGAGTAAAGGAGACTAAAAATAAAAGAGCGATCGAGTCTATCATGCATTCATAATAATTAGATTGAAGCAATGAAGTAAAAATTACAAATGGATAATAAACTTGGCGAACTTGTTTAAGCTGAAATCCCTCATTTTCATTCGGGAAAAGTTTTTTATATTTCTGCCATGATATTATTGTTTTTTCTGCCTTAAGTTTGTTCACATTCTTTTATTTTGTTTCATATTATTCAATTTTGGAGCAAGAAGTGTTTTATCTCATAACAATCGTAGTGAACAGGCATACATAATGCCTTATCAATGGAGCACTACAAAATAATGGAAGTACTTGAAGGAGTTCAGTTTGTCATTTTCCTTATGAGTTGTGAGATGAGAATGCACTCTTTTTTAAGGCATTTTAATATGCAAGTAAGTGATCAAATAAATTAAATGTGCAAGTAGAGCAAAGAAGATAAACTAATGAGTTACAGTAAAACATGGAGGAAAGTGTTGTTGTATCTAGTAAGGTTTTGGGTTGAGAATTTAGATTTAGAAATTCATATTACATGATTTAGTGTTACACTAAAACATGAAAGCTGAAGTACATCAAATGAATGGGAAAATGCATCAAATATGATCAAGAATGGTACTACAGTGGCTAGAAGCTAAATGATGTTTATCAAAGGCATGGATTTGGCCCTCTGAATTAGAAAAGTTTACAATTTCATTGCAGCTACAACAAAACAAAAATGCAAATACATGGAGCCTATTTCAACTTTTACAACTATTTTTACACAATTTTTTTCCATAGGGTTTCCAAAAGTATTAATGTGAGGAATTTTTCAAGTTTCAAAAGGTTTTTTTCCATTATTACCGAATACCCAAATGAGGGTTTTAATTTAAAATGTAGTTTTCTCCAAAATACTAAATACCCATGAGGGGATTTTTACAAAAATCATGGTTTCTCTCTATTGCCAGAATACCCACATTGGGGTTTTTGATCAAGTGAAGATTTTTACCATTTTAAGCTTACCCACATGGGGTTTTCAATAGAAAATACAAAATAAATGATTTCTTTCAGAATCAAGGAATATCCATCTATGGGTTTTACAAAAATAAATGTAAAAATGCATGAGATGTATCATGGGTTGAACCCATTTATGGAGGATTTTCAGTTACATTTTCCACTGAAAGGATGAAAACCCATTTCAAGCTTACTATTTAGAAGTCAAAATCTGAAAACAAAGAAGGAGAAACACAAAGATTTTTCTTTAGGAAGCCCAAGATCAAACACACATGGCACGACTTGTGTAGTGTCTGCATTTTGGTTTATAAAAAAAAATCATTCACTTGCATTTTAAGCTTTTAAAATCTTTTTGATTGAAAGAGAAATGCAAAATAACAATGGAGGAACATAAGCTTACGAGTGTGATGCCTGTAGAGGAATAGATAAGGTATGACCAAGCTCTAATGGAGCTTCCAGATACAAGGGTCAAGCTCATAGATGGTGGCCAAGGAGAGTTTAAGCAAATACATAGTGAAATGCAGTTAAAAATCAAAGTTAGAAACATGCATAGGCCGTAGCCTTAATAGATTTTTGCCTCTCAAAATATAGTGGAAGAGCCACAAAAGACCATGAGAAAAACTTACCATTATCATAGTGAGGAGACTCGACCATCTGAAGAACAAAGTTTGAGGTTATCAAGCCTTTCAAAGATGCAAATCAAGCTCACTCATGGCGACACCATCTCTCCCAATAGAGAAAAAGTATTTCAAAGTTGCAAGATGTAAATGAAATTATTTTAGGGTTTCTTCTTGTTTTGTTCCATCTTGACCTAATTCAAATTTGGGTTGACAATATTTTCCTTTTGAGTGGAGAAATACAAACTTAGGGGTTTTTAGTGTTTGCATTTTCAAATTAATGCCTTAAGTCTTATTGCCATGGTCTCATATGCCTTAGGTCAAACTTGTTAAGGACTTCATGTATTTCCACATGCCTAATCCTTAGGCTTGAGTTGATAAATGTTTCATGGTTTAAGACTTTAGAGATTTGAGTGATGTCAAAAATAATGCTTTTGTTAAGAATTCAAAGTCCAATGCCTTAGGTTTCATTTAATTGATTTTTAGAGAAAATCAATTAAAATATGAATGAGAGTTTCTTATGCCTTTATGCCTTAGGTATTTATTTGTAATTTATTTTATATAAATCGATCAAGTCTTAGAGAGATATGCCTTAAATTAAAATCCATATTTTAGGCATTCTATTTTTCAATTGATTTTTGAAGAAAATCAATTAAATGTAATAATGGAGATGTCTATATTATTTTTATGATTTTTTATAAGAAAAATCAACATTGTAATTGGAGAAATAAGGGTTATAGTTTTGCAAAGATTTCTTTTTTTAAATATTTATTGCAAAATTAAGTTGAAAACTCGAAAAAATAAAGCAAGTTGTAAGAACTGCATGTTGTAAAGTAGAGGATAAAACAATCATTTATAAATTGTTTTAGACTTTATTGCTATTTTTAGCAGTTTGCATGCAAAGATGTGTTTGAATTTTCTTCTAGTTAGATTTGAGCTACATAGTGAGGAGATGAAGTGTTTTATTCACTTTAAAAGAAGATTTTGCCTATTTTTAAAGGTCTTATGACATGCACATGCAAAATGTGCAAGTTTTCCACTTCTATGTCACCTTTTGGAGCATTTTTAGGTGCTTTTACTTAAGATTTATTCTTGAGCTCAGATTAGGTTTTTAGTGATATATCTTAGAGAAAAAATTAGAGTTTTTTCAGTCTAGATTATTGATTCTTGCTCTCATGCTGAAACAAAGAGTTTTGTAACTTAGAAATTTGTACTCAAACTTTGATACTCCTTCAGTTAATAGAAACAACTTTCCTATTTCTTAATTTTGTGTCAATTGCAGTTTCAGTTTGATGTAATTTGTGATTTTTTTTTATAAAATTCTTGTCATGTCCTAGAATTGTAGTTTGAAGTAGAAAGATAATCAATACAGGTTGCATGTTGTATTCAAAATTTGAATCTTCATGCAGATCATTTTTGTGTTAAGTGTTCATGAGAAGTTGTGAGTTATTGTTGTTTTCTGAGAATTTTTTCGTGGGTAGAAGAACATAGTCATCTTTAAGTCATCATTAAGTTCTTAAGTCATAGGTTTCATTCAAGTTCATCTTTCTACCCTTTTCCTCAAGAAAGATCTTAGAATAGATTTATTATTTGGAGAACCAGCTCACTTTGGAGATTCCTTCTTTGTTTAGATCAACCACATCTGAAGAAGGTTTCCATGTGTCAACAGATAGTTATATTTCTAAAAAATTAACATAGGGTTCATATTTGATTGATAACAGTAACATCTACTTCCAAATACCTCTAAGTATTTTACAGTAGGAGTCTTACCGGTCCATAACTCACAAGGAGTCTTAGTGTTGTTACCTATTATTTGAATTCTATTGAGAATGTAAATAGTAGTGTGAATGGATTATCTACAATACATATCATGAACATTTAATTCTTTCATCATAGTTCTTGTAGCCTCTTGCAAAGTCTGGTTCTTTCTTTCTACAACTCCATTTTGTTGTGGGATTCTAGGAGCAGAATAATGTATTTTTATGCCATGTTATTCACATAATGTATTGAACTCACCAGATGTAAAATCTCCATCTCTATTAGATCTCAAACATTTTATTCTCAAGTGTACCTCATTTTCTACTCTTTCCTTAAACACCTTGAATCTATCAAGAGATTGAGAATTTTGTCTAAGAAATGTAACCCATGTTATCCTAGAATAATCATCAATTAAAATGATAAAGTACCTATCACCATTTAGGATATTTGTTCTTGTAGGACCATAGAGGTTTGTATGGATTAATTCTAGCATTCTAGTAGATGATTGATCCTTTATTTTAAAACTGTTCCTTGTTTGTTTTCCCATATGACAACTTTTGCAGATTGAATTTGAAGGCTTTATGATTTTTGGAAAATATCTCACAACTTCTCTACTGCCGATCCTAACCAAATTATCAAAATTCACATGCCCCATCCTCCAGTTCCAAAGCCAATTTTCACTAATCTAGGAAACAAAATAGTGGCCATCACTACTTCTAAGTTGATATATGTTTCCATGAGTTCTTCTTCTAGTTGCAACCACAGTTCTAGAACCTTTTCTGATCTCACAAGTGTTATCCTGAAACACAAGCTTAAAACCAATGTTTCACATTTTTCCAACACTTAAGAGATTATGAATTAAGCCCTTTACATAATAAACATCATCATTTTTATTTTTTCCATCAAATCTAATTGTTTCTTTACCAAAAATATTAGCATGAGAATCATCTCAAACATGACTATACGTCCATCATACTTCTCAAGTTTATTGAGCTTAATCTTATCTCCTATCATATGATTTGAACATCCATTGCCAATTACCCAAAATTATTCATCCTATCTGGCATGAAAATCAGTTATCAGAGTGCACCTTATGGTTCATTCTTCTTACACTCTTGACTAGGTTCTTTTGCACATTTCTTTTCCAGGGCTAAAAACAAACATTCATCTATATCTTCCTCAAAGTCTGATTCATCATCAAAAATTCTTGCATATTTCTTAACATAATACAACTTCTTGAACTTCCTATCCTTCTTATCCTTGTAGTTATTGTTATTATCCTTATTCTTCTTTTGTGTAGCTCTATTAGGACATGTTGATGCATAATATCCAATATTTCCACAACTGAAGCAATTAAAAGGGAAATTACCTTTGTATTTACTAGTAACTTTCTTCAATCTCCTTGTAAATTTTGCTTCCTAATATTTTGCATCATCATCATCATCATCATCTTCTATCTCCATGGATTTAAAGGTTGTTTCAATATTCTCCTTATTGCTTGCAAATTTTCTTATCTCAAATGCAGTCAAGTCACCAAATAGATGTTCCTTAGTAAATTTCTATCGAGCATAATATTATTCAAGAGTAGATACTTTATCACTATAATTATCTAGTAAGGTCATAAAAATATTCTTAATTATATATCTTAATCCTTCATGGAACCTCCTTGATTCTTGATTTCAGTTGCTATAGTTTCAACTCTCTGATAATAGCTTGCAATGTCTTCTACATCTTCCATTCTTAGGTTCTCAAATTTTCACTTAGAAGTTAGTTTCCTTAACAAATTTACTCTCTCATTCCCTTCATAGATATCTTTCAATTTTTTCCACATTTCATTTGTAGTAGCTAAAGAAATAAGTTTTGATCTTTCAGTTTTAGATAAATCACTAAAGATAACAAACCTTGCTCTTTCATTTTCTTCAAAAGCTGCAACCTCATCAGAAGAGGAAGGTCTGGCTACTAGAATCACATAATTTGTCTCCACAACTTTCTAAGTGTTAAAACTTAGTGAAATTAGATAAATTTTCATCTGCTCTTTTTAGTCACTATAATCAACTCCATCAAACATACTAAGTTTCAACTTGTGTGACATCTGATCTACCTCAAGTAGTTAAGTTTTTCAATGAGGAACCAAAGCTCTGACACCAATTGTTGAAATGCACAAGACAACTGGGAGGAGTGGGGTGAATCAGTTGAATCAAATTCTTTACTTCCTAACTTATTCAATTCCACTTTATCTTATATCTGTTATTAAGAGTGATCATGAAAATGTAGATAATAGAAACACAAAACGAGAGACACAAGATTTATATGTAAAACCCTAATGAGGGAAAAAACATGGTGAGGATTAACTCATAGTATAGTAGTATTGCAATACCGAATACAAAAAGGCTCACTACTAGAGGGCTCACTACCAAACTATAAAGGCTCATTACCTAGATCAAGGGCTCACTACCTACAAAAAATACAAAGAAATAGATAAATATCCACCACTATGAGTTACACACACTTCACAACTTGATCAAAAGATTATGAATACAATGAAGCACTATTGCAACAATTCACTCTTCCATACTCTCCTTTTCCCACTTGTTTGCACACTGTTCTCTTGCTCGGATTGAATGATGGATGGATATGAAATTCTCTATAACTTGTATTTTTACCATCTTCAACCTTAGGAACATTCTCCAAGGTCATCTATACCATTTCATTTTACAAATTCAAACTAGGTCAGCTACTCAACATTCACACAATGAATAAAAATGTGAGGGGACCAAATACATATTTAAATTAGGGCCCAAACAAAATATTGGATCATGCACATGGTTTCTCAAATCGATGCAAAGGTGTACTGTAACATGTAAACACGAGATTGACCTAACCTAATGAAAACACGAATGATATTTGAAATACACACATCTCCAACAAGATAAACACATGCAAATTTATCAACACACTTCACCAATCATTTTACCATCTCTAAGAACAACTCAAATACATACGCAACAAATTCAACAAAATCCATTCATAGAGAAAACTTTACCAATTCAACCAAGAGAACCAACAAAAAAAGAAAGACTCTAGAGTAGGTCTTCTAGAGCATCTAGCCACAAGAAAAAATTTCAAAATACATAAACCATCAGAAAGAGTAATCTCTAGATTCGCAAGATCCAGAACCAAATATCATAAGACTATGGAGCCAGAAAATTTCTCCCAGTCAATAACCAGATAACTCTGTCAAACTAGTTCACACACCGGTGAACATAAATTTTACTCTACATCAAACCAAAAGCTAAAACTTGAAATATATAGTCTATTTAATATTATGAACACACCTCTAAATCCGTATAGGCATTGGGTCAACATAGGTGAAATGTGGACCACAATACTAGAGCACATTAAGAACACACTTCTACATAAGTTTCATTGTTTCTCAAATTTTCTCAAAAGCACTTGGAAAAATCAAACTTAATCAACCTGTAGAGTGTTGACATCGATGAAAAAATTAATGAAAACACCACCAAACACAATCATACTTGAAACACTTATATGAATAACTTGGATTAGAAAATGACCCTCTTCCTCTAGAATTGTTGCCTCTATCCCTGTCTTTTTGGCTTGCCTTCACTTTAGCTTTTCTTCAGCCCTAATTACCAATTGGTAGCATTCCTCTACCATTCTTGGGTTTTTCAAACTCAACTAATCTTAAAGGTTAAACCATAACCCACTGAGATATCTAGCCTCCTTCTCCGCATTATCCTCCATGTGACCTGCTCTTATACTTAGCTTATAAAACTCATCAATATAGGCTTTGACATCAATATCTCTTTGTTTAATATTTTGAAGTTTCTTGAATAGTTAAATTGCATAATCACTCGATAGAAAATTTCCCTTTCACTTAGCCACCATTCTATCCCAAGAGACAATTTTTGACTTACCTTTCTTCCTCCTTTCAATTTTCTCATAATACCACCAAAGTAGGGCATGACCCTTCAATTTTGTTTTTGCCAACTTTACCTTTTTTTCCTCTGGTATGTCTTCATATTCAAAGTAATTATCAATTGATGCAATCCAATCCAAAATATATTCATCATTCAAGTTCCCTCCATACATATGCACATCCATATTTACTTGGTGTTTATCTTCCTTAACTTCCTTTAGTATCTTGGCCATCCTCTTCCCATCTGGATCCAACTCTTCCTCTTCTTCTTCTTGGGGATTCTCCTCTTCCCCTTCTTCTTCATGGTCACTCAAATCACCCATGACCATACCTCTCCTCTGACTTATTCCAATAGCCTCAAGCCTTGCTATGATCCTATCTTGGAGTTCCTTCAATCTCCTCATCTCTTTTGCAGTTTCATCCTCTATTTCATTCATTTTTCTAGCCATAGTGTTACCTTTTGGAGGCATCTTGTTCTCTTTTGCTTCACACTTTTCCTTTAAAGACCAAATATATGCTTTGATACAAATTTTATTTATATCATGGGTGGTTAGGTCCATATTTTCCCAAATGAACCAAATTTTCAATTTTGAAAACACTTAGTGGTGGGGTTCTTTACCTAGGTCTGCTAACTCCTAGTAGCACACCGTAACCAATATTTCATACACAATTTCCAAACCCGACCTCATACCAAAAATTTGAATATATTTTTTAGTACCCTTTATGAAATTTGAAAATATATCTAAATTTTAGGTAGGGGTGTTTTAGAACACAAAGACCAATTTTTTGTTGGTACGCCTTGAACTAGGCCTAATTAGGCTTGATTGAATGGGTCACAACAATGTCTTAAAACCATAGAACTAAAAAATTCATGCCAATGGATCAAACATTTCATAAATGGTCTATCAAAAAAAATCTATTCACTATGAACAATTTCCAAGGAGCTTTTTTCAATACCCTAGGTCCTATGTAGTTCTAGTGCCTAATTTGTGAGGAAACTAGGCTAGGGCATCACCCAACTTGAACATAATGTCATCCCCTAATCCTACAACATTATGAACAATAAATATACCCTAGATAAATCCATTCCAATTAGTTTGAGGCCTATTCATCTATACAATAGAGAGAAGTCTATTATAATGTAAACTTAAAGCACACCCTAGATAGGGTTTCAAGCAACTTTCAGTAAAACTCTTCTAACTTGATCCAAACCTAATAAAAAATGACGAGACAAATTTCAAATGATATAAGATTTAATGCTTCATCGATCCCAATGCATATATGATCACTTACAAGTTGTATACGGTTGTATCACACTATGTAGCAGAAAAAACAACCTTGAAAATGTAGAAAATCAAAGTTTTATTATTGTTTTGTTAGTCGATAGGGGTTTTCCTTGGTCAAACCTTGTTTTGGTAATAAAACCTTGAAATGAATAGAAATATAATGTTCAAGAATGATGAATGAAAAAATAATTTATGTTGCAACTCATGAAACCCTAGGTATAAATGTTGCAATCTTGGATGTAATGGCTAGCATGAATGTAGATCTTGAATCTTTATTGAAGGTTATGGATCTTGACTTGAATGCTTGCTTGAATCATAAGAACCTACATCAAAAAAATTATCTAACAAATAAACATGATGGATGATATGTTTGACATGATTCTTGATTCTTGAATAATTCTTCATAATCACTCTTGAATGCTTACTTGAATTCACTAGGAGAAAATATGTGAAATAACCTTGTATTTATACTTGCTTATGCTAAATTTCTCAAAATTACAACACTACAAGCCAACATTATATCTAGGAGAATAAAATCCTGCCAAGAATTTAAATTCAAAATAGGCCCAAGCTAAGAGGGACTCATATGCCAATTGGGGCGTATGAGTCCCAATGGGCTAAGCTTGGGAAAAAAATTTCAAGAATTGTTAAGTTCTATGTCAAATTTAGATTCAGGCCCCAAAAATTAGGTGGGACCCATACACCTAAGATGGTGTATGAGTCACAAATCACTAAATATGGTCCATACAATCCAAAATCACCGAATTATGATTGGTCTCTTAATAAGTGTCAGGATTATCCTCAGAAAGATGCATTAATTAAGGCTTGTGGACGTAAAAATAGGACCAATAAGGCATAAAGAAGCCCAATTTTAGCAAGGAGGGCCCCAAAAAGTGTGAAAATATAGAGGGATACATTTTCTTACCCCACATTAACAATCACTAGTAAGAGAAAACGATCTATTTTTAGTGGTTTTCAAAAGTAATTCTTCTTTGAGGTGAACATTTTGAGCTTCACAAAAAATGTAGCCTATGATGCTCAAAATAATAAAACCATTCTTATGGTTTCAATTGGATACATGGAATATAATGAATGAAAATTTAGCTAAGATATTTGATGCTAACAGATACTATTCTCATGGTATATGAAAATTCCATAGATAAAAGCCTAGTCATATATTCCAAAACCTCCACCAAGTTGCCACAATCTGCAACTATAATGTTGTCCAATAATTTACTTTTTGTCCTCAATAAAATTTCTGAAAACCCTAGGTCATTATAATATGGATACATGGATTTGCACGACTTAATAACTTTGTTTCCCTACTTCAAACTTTTTGCCCACTCTATATTTTCTGTCTTCCAAGAAAACATATAAAAATATTAATGTATTATATTACAAAAATGTAATAATAGTGAAGATGGGTCATGGGTTTTGCATAAGGTATTGATGTCCATGAAATAGGTTGATTGGGTCTTACCAAAAAATAATTATTTTGACCAATTGAAATCCACAATTAAAACTTTATCCTGAAAACTACAAAAAATGCTCTAGCAATATTTTTTGACAAATATGGGGAAATGGTCAAGGACCTTTTTCACCTTATGTACAAAATTAGCATTTTTACAATGAATGAATATATTATTAAGTTTTAAAATATTTTATATATTTTTATGGATAATGTACTATACAATCATGTACAATTAGTTGAACAAATGTAAAGAACAAAAAAATATCAATTTTGATGAAATGAAAGGTATTTGTTCATTTGTTGAGCCTAACGAACTTAGTGTTAATGTTTATTTTTCTCTGCGATGCTTTTATGATAGAGATAAGAGAAATATTTTTTCAATAAGGGATGTGGAATCATGTCACTAATACCTTGTTGAAGAATCCAAGATATTAAATCTCATGACTCTATGATATCTTTTACTAGTGAAAGGCGGTAACAAATAATATCTATAATATCATATGAATAGTATCTTAAAATTACAATGAGAGCCTTAGATATAAATGTAAGTTAGAAGAGGTAGGAAGGTATGATTGAATGACTAACTATCCTTCAAAATGTGTAACATATGTATTCTCACATAAAAATTATTTGATAATTTGTAAAGTGTGAATATAATAGGTTTCTCAAAAGTTGAGTATATGTGTCTCTACCACATGAAGTGAAATAACAAGAATAAAAACCCTAAGTCAAAGCTTAACTAGTGTGAATAGACAATTCTTGAAAGGATGATATGTTTTTCTTACATTAAAGTGTGGAAGGGATAGTACCCATATAGAAAATGGTCATAGAGCCTCAATGAGGGGGCTCATGAGAAGTGAGACACATAGTAGAAAGGGTGATATGTTAACCAGGTACGAAAAAAACCTAATTTACACAAAAAACACATATGTTTCCATCATGAAAATTCTCCTATCATCCCAATTTTTTCTTAAATGGGGTGATTATTTTTGTAAACTAGACATGACCCAAATCCATCTCTTTTTATTTTGCACACTTTAACATGAGATAATTTTTCTTTGTGTTAGTTGATAGTTGCTTGTGTTTTTATTTGGTTTGTCTTTTTGATATTTTAATTTTATTTATTATTTATGTTTTGATCCAAACTATACCTACTCAAGGTCACCACGATAATTTAATATCATGTTTTTCTTTGAATAATATACATTGGGGCAAGGTCTATTATTTACTTGTGTTATGTTTGATATTTATTCTCTCACTAGACTCACCAACGTCATGCACCTTGTGATTTGTAAGTTTAATTTCTTATTTCTATTAGTTGTCTCATCGTTGATCCACAAATATTTTTAGACATATTATTAGTGTTTTAGCAGCCACTTATTTTTATCTTTTCTCCAAATTTCATCCATACATTAGATGCATTATAAATTTAGTCTTATATATACCCTATCAATAAAATCAAATACTATACCAAATAAAGGTTGAATAACTCAAATTCAACATAGAACATCATAATAATAAGTTTTTCATTACTATTTGAAAAGAAGAATATAATTTTTTGTTTTATTTCACTTCTACAATTTTGTGCCTAAGAGGAAAGAGACCAATTCTCTTGCCCTTTTCACTCAAGAACAAGCCCTTGAGATTTCAATGCAAAGGAGGTTGAAATATGACAAAGGTAATGTTCTAGGGGATTGAATAATGTCAAAAGAGGGGTTCACCACCAAGTGTAAACATGGAAAAGAAGATGTTGGAAAAAAAAGTATGATATGCAAAATGACCTCGAAAATGCCCAAGAAATGCAAGTAAAACAAAATAAGAAAGAAAAATATGAATAGTGTACACCTGGAAGCCTTGAAGGGATTGGAAGTAGCTCTAAAATTTTGGAATTTTTGACCAACAAGGACTCATTTTCCAACCTAGGCGAATCAGTCCCAGATCTAGATTTTTGTGTGGGAGTCTATTTTAGGAAAAAGGGTATCAAAATTTGCAGTCTGATCTGATAGACAACTATAGTGGGACTCATTTTCCACTATTGGAAAATGGGCCAAGTTTGGATTTTCTTGGAATTCAAAGTTTTGATCTGCATCTCTTATCCTACTCTTTTTTTTCCTCCAGGTTCTCGGATCTGAAGCTGCAAAAAACACCTACAAAATAGAATTTAACTTGATTTTTTAATGGGGGGTTTTCCTTGGTCAAACCCCTAGTTTTTTAATTAAACCTCAATAGAGATAATAAAATATGCATGAAAACCCTAGCCTCAAGTGTGTCTAAGACTAGGAAATCTAAAACATGTGATGCAATCTTATTCTAACACGAGGGAATATGATGCAAGAATGGAAATGTAGAGATGAATGATTCACTTGTGATGATCTCCAATTATCCCAAATGAATCTCAATGATGCTTGTACCTTCTTTAGTCTGATTTTAGAGTGATAATGGAGGATGGAATCACTTAGGAAACACATATTTAGGCTTGAATTGATGGCTAGTTACATCTCCCCAACCTAGAATCCATCATGATTCACCATAGTCATCCATGATCAACCCTTAAAAATGCTAGATCTTGATTGAATGTGAGCTTGAAGACTTGCAAAAACACTTTAATGTTGCTCCAAAGCTTCAACCTTACTTTCTCTTGAAACATAAATGCTATTGTGTTTGAAGATTCTTGATGCTTGATACTTGAAAATACTTTCTCAAAGTTATTAGAGTATGATAAAAATGACTTAGAAGCTTGATTTTATAGGCATCAACACCTAATTGAGAGTTATTTAGATCCCAAAGGCTGACATTCATCAAAAACCTAAATTAAATTAATCAATTGCCGCTCAAATTTGAAAAAGGCCCCAAATGGGACTCATTCACCACCCTTGGTGAATGGATCTCACCTAAGGGGACTCATTTTCCCAAGGTGGTGAATGAGTCACCTTAAGTTTTTGAGGTGGGTTTTTAGATTTTTTAGGGATTTGATTGATTTTTTATGATTTTTGAGTGAAATGGGCCTTGAAATCCAAAATAATGGGTTTTAGGGGCCTATAAATGGTTATTTTGAAAGGTAATTAGTGAAAGGGTGCCAAAATAGGTCCAAATTAAGTGTCAAATTACCTCCTTTTTTAAGAATGCACGATTTTCCACTCTACATTTAGCCCCCACTTTAGCTCCCATATGAATTTCCATGCATATGTCCGCTAAAAGAATCCAATGATGACCTTTTTTAATAAAAGGATACACATGTGATTTCAATTATGACATGGGTGAATGAAGCCCACAATGTAGTTATCTGAAAAACCACAATGTTAGGAATGACATCCTACAACACAAATCCATTAGTTGTCCAAAAATAATCCTCTTATCAAACCTCTATCTAGAAATTGCATTTGAGGTTAGATGTATGCCCCATTCATTTTTCTTGCTTTTCGGATGTGAAATCAAGGTAGCAATCTAGCCATGTTGAATAGGGTGTCATATCATAGGGAATTTCCAAGTACCATGCCACATAATGATATATGGTTGATGATGTTGGGGGAAGAATCATAATTCTAGTGCAACAAACAGCATAAAAAATGGAGTTGACAAGCACCTGTTATGCTAATTTGATTGAAATGCACTTTTTAACCCTAGTGTAGTAAAAACCCTAATTTCAACTTACGAGTATATGCAGGATCATGATGGGCCAAAAAGTGGTGATATCTAAGTGATGATAGCCCATGTGGTTGATGACGTTTTTTTTACCCAAAATTGATGAAACGAAAAGGGTGTTAAAGAAGATTTTCAGATTTCCATCAATATAAGTTATGCTTTACTTTGAATTTAATAAATAATTATTATTCATTTTCTATTTGAGTTAGAACTAAAGTCCTCATTGATACGATGATTGAAAAAAATCTATAGTTTTCAAACGGTATCACATTTTTTGAATGAAAAATATGAGTCACAGTCTATGGTTCACATACTATAGGATTAAAATAAAATGAATTTCATGAAGTTTTGACTAAGTTAAGGTAGTCAAACATACGAGTTTTTATATTTTTTAAAAGCTATAATAAAAAAATCATAATTAATCATTTACTTGGAAAAAAATGACAAAAAAAAATGCATCACATTGGGAGATGAGTTCTCTACTTATATCTAAATTATTATAAAAAAATATTATCATTTTATTGTGGTTAGGGTGGTCAGACAGACACCTACTTATTTTTTCCTTGAAATTTAAGTACTACTGCATTGAAATTTTAATTTTTCACCAAATAATTTTGTTTTTTAATTTAATAAACCTAGTAGTTTAGAAACTACATTCAATTTTTTGTAGATTCTATTCTTAGATATTTTTTAAATAATAGAGATAACTTATTCAAATTTTTACATCAAGTTGCCTAAGATACAAGGCTATTTCACTCTTTTTCACCTAACAAGTAATCAAGTGACCTAGTAATTTTAGTATTCATGTATTATAGAGAATTTGAGTTCACAAGAGCATTCAAGAGTCTTCAAGAGATGATTGTCAAGTTTTTTGGAGCATAATTCAAGTATTAAGCATCATGTCAAAGTCATCATGCATCCTTTTTTTTTTGTGCTAACATTTGTGATGTAGGGTTTCATGATTCAAGCTAGCATTCAATTCAAATCTACAACATTCAAGAAAGAGTCAAGATATACATCGATTGAAGCCATCTCATACATGTTTGCAACATTTTATTCATATGGTTTGGTAAGTTGTAACATATCATTTCAAAGATCTAGGTCAGGTGAAAGGGGTTGGGGCAAGCAAACACACTAGAGCTAATCTAAAAAGAAGTTGGAAAAGCCCTCTATGGACATACAATTGATGAAGAAAGCTTCTATTAACATGGAACACCTGGAAAAGGAGGTCACTGATATCTTCAGAAATCTAGCCTAGTGGTTGGTTTCCTGCAAGTGTTTTGTTGGTTTTTTGTTATGTGTTATCTCTGCGTTTGTCTTTGCTAGTAGCTCTTCATCTTTTTTTGAAATTTTAATGCTTTATCCTTTCTCTATCTAGTGTTAAAGGGTTTTGGGGCCCCTTCAAAACCTTATTTTACCTTAATCAAAAACATATCATTTTGTTCGTTCATTATTCCTCCTTTTTATTTATTTTGATTACAAGGTTTGATTACCAAAATAGGGTTTCACAAAGGAAAATCCCTTACCACTAATAAAACAAAAAAATTCACTCTATTGAGTGTGTGGTTTTTAGATATATATTGAAGAGATTCTAAGGAACAAGATTGGAAAGAGTTCGTCAAGTTGCAATGTCATTCAAGTTGCCACCTTGTTTACAAGACCATTGAAGGACACATACAAAACAAAATTCAATAGTTCAGACCCAAAAAACCAAGTTGAGAATACAAAGCATAGATTGAAGAGCATATTAAAATTTAGATCCTTCAAAAAATCCAAACTAGACTGATATGCCACTTCTAGCATATGAGTCCCAGTACAATAAAAAAATTAGTTTTTAGGACTTGCAAACTTGTTCCTACCCAAAATCTCTAATCTGGGACTAAATTACCCAACCTAGCTTATAAGTCCTAGTCTGCATTAATTCTAACATTTTTAGAATTTCAAACTTCCATTCGATTTCCTACAGATTTCCAAGTGCACACCCCTGATCTCTTTGTTTGTTATTCTATTTTGCACTCATTTCTGTTTGATTTGTTATAGTTTTGCATATCATTGAGATTCACAATTAGATCATCCATATTACTTGTCTTTCCAGGCACTAACTTGGTGGTTAATCCCGTTTTAGTTTCTAATCATACCCTAGGACACCCTTTCATGGATCTCTTTCCCCCTTTCTATCTTTGGATTGAAATCTCTAGGATTTCCTTTAATTTAATAATAGCAAAAAAGGAACCCCTTATTACACTTCATCTCCTAAAAGGTGGAGCGCCCTATTTCCATCATTACAAATGTTTTTTTTCTAGATTATTATAAATCACTCAAACCAAATCTAGATTTTCTTATTTCAAATAATGCATAAATAATATAATGAAGATAATAATTTTTGTTTTAAATATTACTTTTTAGTTACATTTTCTAGTAATTTATCATGTGCATCTTTTTATAACTATAACTAATTTTTATTTTTTTTGAGTGGTATAATTTATAAGTCTCTCAATAATTACTCTCTCAAATAATAATTATAAGTCAATTTTCAATATTCATGAACCACAAAATTCAGGGGAAAGAGGATTCCCTAAAGGCTTCTAGGGTTTTCACCTAAAAGCTATTGAGAGAATCTCTTTCGTGCTAAAAAAATCTATGTGTTCATTCAAGATTATGGGTTTGAATAGGTGGTGTGTGTGTGAAATATAATTTTTCTAAATTCTTTAAAGTAATGAAATAAACTAACTATGAAATGTAAAATAATGTAATGCAAATCTATTGAAAGCACTATGTAAAATGACCTAAAATGAATGCAAACTATAACAAAAATTAACGAGGAAGAAGTAGTGCACCTGGAAATTGAAGGTTGATGAGGAGGAGCTTTGGAATCTTCTAGATTCTATTGTTGATGATGACTGGGACACTTATGCCAAGTTGGGCGACTTAGTCATGTTCGAGGAAAGTTTGCTAGAATTGGTTTCAAGCAAATGGGTGTCTAGATCTACAGAGATCACTTGTCAGGCCTGGTAGTGAGTCTAATTCACCAATGATGGTGGCTTAGTCCACCTGGGACTTTCAAGAATCTTGATATTGGAATCTGTAGCTACCCACTTATACTTTTATTTCTGACAAAGACCCATATCTGAATCTTCAAAGCTTGACTTGCAAGTTGTCTTCAATCTCCTTTTAGGATTTGTTGAATTGGAATGATGTGGACGAAATGATGAAACTTTTTAGCCTCTTACCCTTTGACTAATCTGCACATAAAATTGCAAAGCACACATGAAAAGAGGAGAGAAGGGTTAGGGTTAGAGAATAGGGGTTTGTTAGTCAAACCCTAGATAATGAAATGAAATGTAAAGGGTAAGATGATTGAATAACATGCAAGTACAAAAAATCACCAAGCCCTTATTGAATAAGTCTAAAGATATTCAAGTTATCAGCTCCAATGGATTTTGTTTGATGTGCTTAGTGCTTGAATGCTTGATGCTTGCTTGAGAAGATAGATTTCTTGATCATGAGATAATGAGGAGATAAAATGAGGAGAACTACCCTTATTTATACATTTTATGCCCAAATTCCTTGAAAATAACACATCACGGGCTAACCTTAGGGTTTAGGAGACAATATCTCACTAGAAATTAAGATTAAATTTGATTTTTATGCTAAAAGGGACTGAGTCACCCAAGGTGGTGACTTAGCCCACTTGGGAAATTTCAAGTGGATTTTAAGAATTAAAAGGTGATTAATGTTGTTTATGAGATTTTCTTCCAAAACACACTTAATTAGGCACTATTAGTACATTAAGAGGCCATTTTATCATAAGAAATGGTTAATTTGTTGATGACAAGCCTAAGAAAGTGTGAGAGTTTGTTACAACACCATACAAAACTTTTAAATAAGGCTTGGAAAGGGGTTATTTAGATGAATTATTGTAGAAAAGTCATAGAAAAGTGAGAAAATGTGTTACAACATTTCACAACACCTTTCTACGATATTATTAGGTTTTTATTGATTTACGAGCATTCAAGGCCTAATGTGAATGTGTTGGCCATATTAAAACATTAAATCTCAGAAAAATTATGCTAAAATCCATAAGAAAGGGCCCAAATGAGTGAAAAATGTCAAGGATACATTTTTTGGCAACACATTTAGCCCCAACTTTAGTGAGAGGATTAAATTTCTTCAAACTTGCACTAAAGTTTCCAAGACATGCATATCGAAAGGGATCCAAATGCACTCATGCTAGTAAGATGATACAACTATAATTGAGAGGGATGATCAAGCCCCTAGGGTCAAGATACCATGGAAAACCAAACATCGGTACAAAAGATCACACAAGGAAGTGATGTGAACGAGTGAAAAAAGCAGGAAATTCAGATCAAGCATCGATAGTTTGTCCAACTAGTTGCTGATCAGATCTAGCATTTTTGTCTGAAAATACGTGTACTCACTCTGGTGTGAGGAAACTTGTGGATGTCCTCCAAGTGAGAAGGCCCAAAAGGTGAGAAACATACACTCATGGTTGGTATGCACTCACACGCATGCAAGTGGCTAAGGGGAAAGTCATGTTGCTAGTTGGGCTTCCCCCTTAACCATACCAAATTTATACCTCCTGATAAATTTGATAAGTTTCCACAAAAGAATAGGGTTTTTGAGCTTCATGAGAAAATGTTTTTGTGCTTTGAGCTCATGAACAAGTACAAGATGGCACAAAAGGCATGCAAACTATGTTATGCAAGGTGGCCATATATGCAAGATGCAAAATGCAACATGTAAAATGAAAAAGGATGTTCAAAGGAGTCTTTCTTAGTTCATCAAAGGGATTTAACTTAGGGAACATTGTGTCTAATGTCTCCAAGAGAGAACCCATCAAAGAATAGAAAACTCACAACTTAGGGGATACAGTGTGGCACATTAGGCCACTAAGAGGAATGCAATATGCTAAGATAGATCACTTTCATGAAGGACATTACACCCAATTTCATCCACAAAGTGACAAACACATCATATGAAGTAATAAGGGTGCACTAAGAACCAAAAAGAAAGAAAACAATGCAAAAAGAAATAATGCTAGTGTATGCCCTCACTTTAAAAGAATTAATACACACTATTCAGTGAGAAATTTCTTTAAAGTAGAAAAGTGTGAAATGAAAGAAAAATTGGAAAGCCCTAAGCCAAGTGATATGTTTCCAAGTAAGATTGCATCATGCAAAGAAAAAATAAAAAGAAAGGGAAAGGGGGTTTCCCCCAAAATGAGAACACCAAACACATAAGAGATCTATGGATTTGGGGTCAGTATGTTGGTGGCTGCAATGTTTGTTTAGAGAGATTAGAAATGTCATCATTCCAACAAATCCATAGAACTAGAAGAAGGACACAAGGAGAGCGAAAATAAATAAAAATAAAGATCATTTTTGGTCAACATGGAAGAGACATATGGTGTCTCGACTCTTTGCATCATCCCAAAGAGGACAACAAAAACAAAAAGAAAAAGACAAAGGAAAAGAGCCTTTTGTCTCAACATGAAAGGGACATTGGTGTCTCAATACCTTGCATCATCCCCAAAAGAAAGGTGAAAGAGAAAGAAAAAGAAAGGAGCATTTTGGGTCAACATGAAGGGGACATTCTGGTCTCAATGCCTTGCATCATTCCAAAAAGGAAGGCAAAAACCCAAAGAAAAAAAATGAAAGAAAAATCATGACATCTAGAAGAATGGAGAGACAAATAGAAGAATATCATGAAGAGGGAGAATATAAAACAAAATAGTATGGGGGAACATGTGACAAAATAGCAAACATAAATAAAGAAAATGTAAAAGACTAGTAAGGAAAATTCTAGTCAATCGTGGAAAATCACCTACCTCCCAATATTTGTTGGTATAAGAGGGAGGTGAATAACATAGGTAAGGGACAAAGACAAGTGCATTACTAGGGAAATTCTAGAAACTTCTTGTTGGACTAACTGCCAGCATCTCCCTTCGGGTTCATGACATGGTTTAATTACCTCCCGTGGATCTTAACTGATGCTTGTATTGGGCATTGATAGGTTGATATTTTGGTGTAATGAGAAGGCCAACAATTGGTATCGAAGCTAGTCATGGGTTCAAACCCCTCAGGTGACGTTGAGTGGGGGATTGTTGGCCTAACCACCAACATCTCCCTTTGGGTTCACGACATGATTTAACCGCCTCCAATGGATCTTAACTGATGCTTGTATTGGGCATTCATAGGTTGATCTTTTGGTGAAACGACAAGGCCAACACTTCTTTCCTGCACTTAGTGCAAGGAAAGAATGAGACGAGTTGGGTGATGGGAAGGATCATGTAATAGTGAGAAGATAATTTTATACAACTATTACATGATAGGGCATGTGATAGTAGTTAATAGTTTGAGGGGGTAACAATTAGAATCATCGAAATGACACTTGCTCAATATTTCTCTCAAATGACAACATTCATTTCTTTTATGGCCGAGAATACGATGGTATGCATAATTTGTAACTTTAGAATCTCTAGGGAATATTACCAACCTATTCCTAGGTGGCAATGTAATGAGTTCTTTGTTTAGGAGTATTTGCAATTTCCTCTCAAATTTAGATGGTGGTTGAAGAGGAAACTTGAGTTTTTGTAATTTGTAAGCCTCTCACATCTACTAGAGTCTCCCACTTCATGAGAGGATAATAGGGTAGGAGGTCCTCATATGATCTTAATGCTATCCATGTTAGTGTTATGAGATGGTGAATGTTCTTTATAAAGAAGAATGTCCAGATTAGGAGGGGAATCAAGGATCACCATGCCATCATCACGATGGAAGAGATATTCTCGAGGAGGAATACGGTGATGAGGGGGATCTTGATAGCCTATCCCCTTAGTAGTTTCATTAGGTGATATTTGTTCATAAAATTGATCTATTTCATGTTCAGTCATTGTGTTACCTCCTTGTTTGCTGAGAATGGTAAAACCTTTTCCATAGGTTTGTTAAAGGTTGATTGGGGTATTTGTCACTTGGTTATTGTATAATGGTTGAGTAGAAATTTTTTTAGATGAACTAGGTTCACCTTGGGTAGGGAACTTAGGTTCGCTGTGTGTTTCAGGATGTAGATAACCAAATGTTTCAAGAGGGGATATGGTAGGAAGCTCGGGTTGTTTCATGGATGGGTAGAAGGATGCATCTTCTTCGAGGTTGTGAAGGCAATCATTAAGGAACTGATTCGTGCTAGTATCATCGTCTCCAATGATGTCAACAACATGAGGAGGACATGCATTAGGAGTTTATTGAGCATGAGTGGGTTCAAAGACATTAAGATCAGTTGCAAAGGTACAATTTGACATATCAAATAGTAATTTAAAATAAATCCAAAACTTTTTGAAAGAGATAGCCATTATGAAAGAAAAATAATAGAAATAAATCAAATCAAACAAAGAATCTAGAAAAAAAAAAATGCAATGAAAAAAAAGAAAAAAAGTGTAGACAATGTTCTGGAAATGCCATAAGTTATAGTGTAGAGTGTGTAGGTGGACTAAGTTTCCCAGTGTGACGAATTAGTCCCAATAGTGATTTTTTTGACAAATTTTCAAAGTTTTGAATGATATTTATGATTTTTAGGCTTTTCCAATGCACATACAAAATGAAAATGAAATTTTTTTTAGACTCTTTCAATGAAAATGCAATGCAAAATGCAAGCTAAGATGAAATTTTCATGAATTCACTTTTAAAAACCCTAATGCAATGCAAGATTTTCCTAGGATTCAAATGCAAAATCAAAAGTGAAAACTAAGTGTTCTAAGGATGGGCTCAAGAAAAATGAACCAAAAAATTAAGCGAAAAGAGGATTCCCCAAAGGATTCTAATGTTTTCACCTACAAGCTAGAGAGAGAATCTCTTTCCACAAAAAAAAATATTAGGGTTCATTCAAGATTATGGGCTTGAATAGGTGGTGTATGTGAAATAGAATGTGTTTGAATGCTGAAAAGTAATGAAATAAACTAACTATGAAATGTAAACTAATGTAATGTAAATGTATTTAAAGCACTATGTAAAATGACCTAAAATGTATGCAAACTACAACAAAACTTAAAGAGGCAGAAGTGGTGCACCTTGAAACTGAAGACCTTGATAAAGAGGAGCTCTAGAATCTTCCATATTTTACTATTGATGTTGATTGGGACACTTATTCCATGTTGGGTGACTTAGTCTTATTTTAGGGAAAATTTGTTGGAACCAGTTTCAAAGAAATGGGTGTCTAGATCTATAGAGATCACTTTTCAAGCCTAACAGTGAGACTAATTCACCAATGATGGTGACTTATTCCACTTGTGACTTTCGAGAATCTTGAGACTAGAATCTATAGCTACCCACTTGTACTTCTATTTTTGACAGAGACTTGTGTCTGAATCTTCAGATTTTGACCTGCAAGTTGTCTTGAAGCTCATTTTAGGGTTTGTTGACTTGGAATGATGTGGATGAAATGATGACACATTTTAGCACCTTAATTTTTGACTAATATGCATACAAACCTATAAAGCAAACATGCAAAGAGGGCAAAAGGGTATGGTTGAAGAATAGGGGTTTGCCTTTGTCAAACCCCATGTTGGTAATCAAGCCCTAGATAATGGAATGAAATATAAAGAGAAAGATGGTTGAATAACATGCAAGTACAAGAACTCACCAAGTCCTTGTTGAAGAAGTCTGAAGATATACAAGTGATCAACTCCAGTGGATGTTGTTTGATGTGCTTAGTTTTTGAATGCTTAATGCTTGCTTGAGAAGATAGATTGCTTGATCATGAGAGAATGAGGAGAAAATCCCTTATTTATACATGTTATGCCCTAATTCCCATAAAATAACACATCACAAGCCCACCTTAGGGTTTAGAAGACAATATCCTCTCAGAAATTAAGATTAAATTTGGTTTTTATGCCAAATGGGACTAATTCGCCCATGGTGATAACTTAGTCCAATTGGGCAATTTCAAGTGGATGTTGAGAATTAAAAGGTGATTAATGTTATTTAATGTGGTTCTCTTCTGAAAAACACTTGAGTAGGACCTATAAGTGTATTAAGGGGCCATTTTATTAAAAGAAAGGGTTTATTTGTTGATGACAAGCCTAGGAAAGTGTGAGAGTTTATTACAACACCTTACAACACTTTGAAATAATGCTTGGAAAGGGGTTATTTAGATGAATTATTGTAAAAAAGTTCTAGAAAAGTGAAAAAACGTGTTACAACACTTCACAACACCTTTGTAAGACATCATTAGATTTTTGTTGATTTGCAAGCGTTCAAGGCCTAATGTGAATGTGTTAGCCATAGTACAACAATAAACCTAAGCAAAATCAGGCCAAAATCCATAGGAAAGGACCCAAATGAGTGAAAATATCAAGGATACATTTTTTGTGACATAATTCATTATCTGATGATTAATCCCATATGTCATGTGTATCAGGACATCACACAACCCAAATTTAACGTGTCACTCATTTCTATTAATAGATCTTACATACTTTACTAAGGCATATAAATGTAACACAGCCATAGCTAATGTTAAATGTACTCTAAGTATAAATAATTTACTTTTAAAAAGATGATTTCGTTATGTTAATTAGTAATATTGTTAAACCAGCTAGCTAAATTTAAATTTATGCTGAATCACTGCAATTATAAACATTAAGCTCTCACTGCACTAATAGATTTGACTTAGGAATATATTACTATGTAGCAAATGAGGCTCCATGTTTTTAAGTATCAAATAAAGATTTCTTTACAAAAAGCAAAGGAGACTTTTTACTCTTTTTCGACAAGTTTCCTTTAATTAAAATTCCCTAACGAAGCTGAATGTCTTGAATGAGACACTCTAAATATACTTGAGTCTTTCTGGAGTGAATGCACACATTAAGCAAGCATATATTTGACGAAGAACTAATATTAGTAGATGCTGGAATGACATCCTTACATTGCCATGCATACTGTGCCACTTATACGAATCCTACAGTGTTCCTTATCAAATCAAATCATGAAAAATCTTTTGATGTGCGTGCCCAAGAGAATAATGTAGAATCCCCTTTCAGTGGACATAATTGCTTAAAACTCAATTAGCTTTAGAAATACCACCCTCCCAAGGAGAGAAAGTTAAAATTACGAAATGTTTCAATTTTTTATTCTAAGTCAATTGCGCCATTTAGGAGACTGTTTAATAGCGTTGGTGGTCTCTGAGATTAACCCAACTTAGAATCCTAACCTGCTTTACATGAGTTAGTTGTCAAAGCATTATCACTTTTAAGCTTAACAAACTGGTCTGATCGATGAGTCTAAGAAAACATTATGTCTTCAGAATAGCGAAGACAGTGTGGGGAATATATTTCAAAAAGTATCTGAGTAAACCATTTAATGACTCTCCTTGAATGGGTGTTGAGAATATCATATTGAACGCCAAATAGGTAGGAAAACTAACTTGCCTAATGTTGCTGAAACGTATTTCGATTCCACAGCCTATGAAAGTGTATTCTTTCTTATCTCATCAGAAGAAAAGTAAAACATCATTACATGTAAAATCACACCGTAATCAAGTATAACTGGGCCAAATCAGAAACCGTAGTAACTGTGTTGTAAATTAAGGAGACAATGGATCAAATCATGGTGTAATGGTCCAAAGATCGGAAGACACAATATAAAGGATTGTTAAGTAAGAAGGACAAAGAGAAGTGGAATCAAACAAATCAAAATTCTGATATATGCTGGAAGAATACTTGTACAGAAACATAGATTTAACACATCCCCACTTGGTCAAATAAAAAACCACTAAATTCAATACAAACAGTAAAAATAATAATAAACACAGACTTCGAACAAGAAATCATTCTCAAATCTACATTGGTATACCTATATATTAAAAAAATCTAGAATATATTCGAAAGGTAAAGGTTTTAGGGTTGGAGCAAAATGTCCCTTAGTCTATAGGTATCACTGCTCTCAAATTTCTCACAAGCAATCTATTGTTTGTTTTCAGAACACAATTCATTTTGTTTTGAGCAAAATAAGGATCTCTTTTGTTTTTTTTTTTTTTCGTCTTGTCTTGTTTTGCAATTTAAATTGAATTTTAAGGTCTTCAAAGTTTCAAAGTTTGGTTATGGATGAAAATAACATCAAAAAATATTTGAGTAATTTTTAATTTTTAGTTTCATCTTTCTAATCCACTCATTTATCATTCACATATTTTTATTCTACATAGACAATTCAATTAGATTTTCCTACAATTGTGAAAGTTTCGTTTGCTATTGAACTGAATCTTATGAGTGTCAAAATTAAAGTTCAGTTGAGAAAATCTACAAATGTCATTGCGTCCAATTCACTTAACAAGTCTTGCATCGAACAATTTATAAAAACATACCATGCTAAAATGAATGGTAAAATTCATGATATATTTCATCTATCCAAAAATTTAAATTCTGAATAAAATTTAAAAGATTTCAAGACACTATAAAAGGGAGGATTTAAAATTTAAAACTTTAATGTGTGGATATTTTAAAAGAATATATTTTTATAAAAAAATGCAAGGTTGTGTGATAAACTATATTTTTTTACTAACCACTTGAAACGTGATTTATCACACTATTTGGTCCCAAAACCATGAGTGGCCATTTATTTAGAAAAAATCTATAAAAGACTATAAAAAATTCAAAAAATTCACTTGCAACATAAATTCTCACAAAATATAATTGAAACATGAATTCCCAAACAAAATCACTTGTAAATATTAAAACAAGCAGAGAAATGAAATAGAAAATAGAAAACTAAAGAACAAGATACAAGACACGATTTACAGTGGTCCGGCAATTGCTTACGTTCACTCTCTAGCAAGGAATCTCATTAATAATCAATCACAAAACAAATACTCAATACATGATCGGCTACACATTTATACAAAGCTCTTCGAACACGAAGAGACTGGAGAATAGCAACAGTCATGTGATTGTTGGGCTTCACATCTCAACAATCTCCCCCGTGAAGTCCAACCGGCACAACCATGCACTATCATCCCCTGCATTTCCATTTCAAAACTCACACTACAACCAGGCCCATCGAAGATTTTAATTTCACCAAAATTTGTTCACAAACGCTTCGGATGAATCTCCTCCAAAGCACGTCAGACCGAACATACCCTGATACGGGATGATCTTGTGGAACCATAACAAAAGTTCGCTCACAAATAAATATTTCAAACTCCTTACGTTTCTTCCATTCTTTGACAACAGGATTGGTAAAGAAATCATCCTCTTGTCCTCCAGATTTAGATGGCCATGCAACATAAGTTGCCTCATTATTATTAACTAGACTGAACACAAGTCTAATACCATGAGAGTTTGCCTCACTTATCACAAAATCCCTAGTCTCAAAGACTTGCTCAAATAATACCAGCGCAGGACATACACTGAGGCATGCAAACTGCAACAAGAACTCACAAAGCTCGTTTTGTTCAAAAACCTTTCCAAAATTTATCCCATCGTTCTTCAAAAGAAGAGGAAACTGCAATCCGTATGCCCCCTCCTACTGAAGAACCTTTCTTATCAAATTAGCACTCAGGCGAATCCATGACATTGCAGAGGTAGGAAATGTTTCCCCAAATTGCTCCTGCCTCTCCCGTGCTAACCTTAGCCTCTTCGGTGTCATCCACGGTATCTCCTTCCTCCTCCTCTACCACCTTAGCCTTCTTGATAGTATAATCCTTGGTGGCACAAGTCAGATTAGTCATCGCCTCCTTAGCAATAACCCTCATTCTTTCCTCCCGCCTTATTTCTTCCCTACGAAATTCCTCTCTTCGCAATTCTTCCCTTGCATCACCACCAATAAATCCATACTCATCTGAGTAGGCAACCGAAACGTCACAAGGTGGAAACCGACTACCTTCCAAGGTGGCATCCATTATACTTTTAAGGTCTGCTGTAATGCCCCGCCAAGTAACCCTAAAGGAAGTTGCAATTAACATCTTAAGTGAACCAATTTTTTTTATAAAGTGCATTTAACATACACATTCACTTACTAATTAACAACAACCTCTAAGGTTACAAGGTTAGGATTACTTAAACCCACATATACATATCACATATAACCATAGCATTATAACTTTATGAAATAAACATCATACATCATAAGAATACCACATAACATAATAAGACAATCAACCAAGATACAATCTCATAAACATTATCTTAAACCAATAGTTACATCACTCATTCCCAGAATGAGACACTGGTACAAATGTATTACAATTACATAAATCTACCTCATAACAAAAGAGGGGTAGATAACTTATACAAGTTAAAATATTATAATGCAAGTAATTACAACAAGAACCACGAGCTATCCATCTGGATGTCTCACCACCAAGTACTGAAGATCGATGGGGACCCAATGGTTTTGGTGCATGTTCCACCCTACCAATGTGGTACCCGAAGGCCCACCCCCCATGCTAGGAGATAGTAACAAAGTAACATGGACAAAAATTCTACTACCTCTAACCAAAGGCAGACTCAAACTGACTCATATTGTTATAACCAACCAAATGAATTAACAAGTACAACTCATTCACCATACAAGTACGAATCAAGTACAACTCAAGTACAACATAAGTACAAATCAAGTACAATACAAGTACAACTCCAACATCACTGACATAGGTCACATTGCTTCCAGACATAAAGTAGATCAAGTATGTTCACAGAACCATACATATAAAACAATTAACAACAGTTGTCCTAGATAGAGTGTCATCGCAAGGTTTGTCATGAGATCTCCTTTGGGCATTCTTCATAGGCTCCGGCACAAGTAATCCTGGTGGCCTCAACCGAATCCCGACACTCATACTCACTCATGCGGAATCAACTACCTCTCGCAAGAACTAGATAGTTGATCTTGCCATTCCAGGCCTTCTCACTCATCCCAAGTCTAAACAAGCCCTTGTGTCTATGAGTGAGGATTAAATTATCTTGATTAGTGAGAAGTTAGTCCTAATCTTCTAAGTACATTATTTTAATTATCACTTGTTTAAATCACTCCTGAAGGTTATCTAGTTTACCTCTTTGGGCTCTGGTGCCTAACAGAAGCCACTCTTCTATTTGACAACACACACCCAAACAATCCACCAAGGGAACCACAAGTGCATACCAACTAGGCATCATAATCCACTCCAACACAAGGAGGATACAAATAATAGAAACTCACTCCAAACATCTTGGAGGCAACAATCACATAGTCCACCCCTTTCACAAGAGGTACAAAAGATCTCACTCCAAACATCTTGGAGGCAACAACACATAGTCCACTCCTTTCACAGGAGGCAACAAGATGAAACCACATCACAAGGTCACTCCATACAAGGAGACACGGATCCCATAATCTGGTCCTAAACCAAGGAGGTGCAAACATCCCCATTCGTGAAAACTGGGTAAAACTAAAAAGACGCCATGCACTACCCAAGAGAAAACAATAGGATGGCATAAAGATTCAACAACCCTTATCCTCTAAGTTCTTCTGGAAGACTTATAATTTAGGACTAACACTAAATCCCAAAACCAACAATGCAACTTGATGACATAGCAACAAAAGTATTCAAGTCATCAATCAAATCTAATATTTGGATTTCCTAAATCCATACTCATTCAATAGGTAGTGTTGACAAAGTCAAAGACATGATAACTAGATCATCTAAAATAATCATAACCCTTATTTCCCTTTTCATTATTGAAAATCTAAAACAATTAAACTTACTTCCCTTTACTAAATACAAAGAATTAAATCCTTTAAGATAATCATGAGGAAGATACTACTTTTGGATATACTAAATCCATACCTCTTTCATAATCCAATCACAATGATTCAATTAATCTAAATAGAAATTAATAAATAACATAATTGATTGTTTCATCAATAATTGACCATGCATTCATATTGTTTCTAGTTAAATCTCATTAATTAAAACAAACATTTAAATATAAATATTTCTATAATTCTTCAATATATTTAAATATCTTCTTACTTATCAATTTTGACCATACATTCAAAACTTATCATTTAAATTCTTCATGCAAAGCTAAATTACACGCACTTAAATAAAACAAGGTAAATACTGATTGAGAATACTAATAGATATATATATATATACATTTCAATATATTTTCTTCAATCATATTAACAAAATAAATGTTTCCTTTTAAATCAAGTAATTACTTCTATTAAAAAAATATCTTTCTCTATTCATTTTCTACGCATACTAATCATTTCTTTTAGAACACTAATAATACCCAATTTGCAACAACAGAATAAAATAATATAAAATATTATTTAACCTCTCAAATAGATATATACCTTCAATATATATATACTAAATATAAATTAATATATTTAAATATATTTAATCATTAATATATCTTCTATTCTTTACAGAATATCAAATTGTTTAATTCAAAATAAAATATCTCTTATCATCAATTTTTCAAAATATAAATATATTTTTCCAATTAAATCAAATTAATAATTGGAACTTTTACATATGAATTTAAATTCCAAAGTTAAATTTTAAATTATGCATTCTTTAATCAAATATTTAACTCCTTCAATTAAACTTTAACATGCCATTTTAAAATAAACAATAATTTCCCCATACGTTTATAATTTTAATTCCACTAATCTAATATACAAATTTTATTTAAAATAATATAAATAAATATAATACTTTAGTATTATAAATTATAATATAAAATATTATTAAATAATATTTTAATATTATAATAACAATATATAAAATATTAATATTTATAAATATCGATTTATTATTATTTTATTTTCAGAACAGCCATGGGAAAAATAACTTAACAGTAGTCTCATGTTTCAAGCATAACTCAAAAATTACAATCTGGGTATTTACGATGTTTTGACAGGGATAAGAAAATGTCAAAATGTAAAAACCATTTAAATTTCCTGACAACCCAGTTTGTGAAAATGGAGTTACAGGTGACGCAAGCAGACCATTTTACCATGAAAAATATAACTATACTGTAGATTTTAAAATCTGTTTTTTAATAATAAACAGAAGGTTTCATTTTCTAAAAACATTCTAAATACATTGTTCAATCTCTATGTTTGATTTTCAATAACAACAAAATCAATTTCCCAAAATAATTTAAATTCAACTAAAGTTTTCACAATTTTCACTCAAGAATTTTCACAAGCAAAGGCTGTAAATTTGTTTAATTCTTTTCTTCTAATATCAAATTTATTTTCTAAAACAGATTTACAAACAAATCTTTAATCATTACTATTTTAAAGAAAACAATCAAGAACAATAAAACACAAAGAGGAAAACCTTGTACAAGAAGCTACAGGAAGAGATGAATTTCTGATGCAAGCCTCCTCCAAAGATTTCTAGAATTTTCTTCAATCAATTCTACAATCAAACTTTCTTCAAATCCTTGTGCAAATTTTTCAAAATTTCTTCCCTACTATAAAAATGTATTTTCCTAAAGACTTTTCTGCCCTAAAATTAAAACATGTATTCTTTATAAATCAAAATACCTAATACAACCCTAATTCACATTACATGCAAATTAGATATTTCAATTTCAATTTCAATTTCAATTTTTACAACCCTAATTCACATTGCATGCAAATTAGATATTTCAATTTCAATTTCAATTTCAAATTTCAATTTCAATTTTAATTTCACTTTTCGAAAACCCACTTTTCATTTAAAATGCAATTTCAAATAATAAATTAATTTCCAAAATTGCAACCAATTTCAGAAATAAACATTTAATTACAATTTCTAATTTAATTCCCACATGTTGAAATTAAATTCCAAATTTAATTTTAATTCTTTTATTTCCTTTCATTCTCTTACATCATGTTTAATTACTTAATTTAATTATTTAATAACTAAATTCAACCCCTTGGATCAAATTTAATTAATTAAATAAACTAAATATAATTAATTAATTTAAATATAAACTTTTATCCACATTGCATTATTTAAATTAAATAACCATCGACATGATTTAAATGTAATTATTCTAAATGTCTATTTTCAAATCAAGAATCTTTCAAAAATAAATAACATTAAAGCAAGACATGCAATGACTCGACACACACAACTGACAACACGCTAAGGCTAGGGTGTAAACTTGACACATGTTACCTAGCTACTATCTCTCGTTCAACTTAACCGTTGGATCGACACGCTCAAACCTGTGAAACTAGGTGGAGTCGATGTCATGTACCTGCAATCCTGCAACCAAGTAAACAACATCATACAATATATCCAGCATATAATACACACCGTGAAGAAGAAATTACGGATTCGTAGGGCGCTCGCAAGCGAGTGATGCGAAATCGTTCTCTTCACCAATACACTCATTGAAGCTGACACTTCCATCATAATTCCAATAATCTCATAATAATATCTCATGTTAACTCTACAACATCATTAATCCATAATGCATGTGAAACAATAATCAGATAACTACATCCCACAATAATAGTTGTCGCTCAATAGTAGCGATCAAAACATCATAACAAAATGTATTCAGTATCAAAGTAACTGCAACCAAACATAGCATAAAGCAAACCAAACAAGAAGCAAAACGGAGGGGTATTACATCTGCGCATTCTTCGTTCTCTGCCTGCGGTTTGAGGCGCTCCTGGTTTTCCACGAACTCATCTTCTATCAGTAGGTAATCTCCTACTGCCAGCGCCTTCTTCCATTGCGTCTCACTTAGAAGATCACCGCGAGCCTTCATTTCTTCCACAAGAACCTCATGCAGCCGTTCCGCCTTGTCAACGTCTTCATGGACCTCCTCATCACGGGTCCGAACTGGGATCTCCGCCTGCACATCTTTTGCCTCATTTGCCATTACCCACTCTATGTTTGGGGAAGTCTCCCTAGTAGTGCATAAATCAAAAGCATCCTCATCTGGAGCCTCTTCCTTCACGAGACTCCAGGCGCCTTCAACACCCTTCCCTCTATCATCTGTCATCTCAAACAAAATATAATTATGTGCCTCCTCATCTTCATTCACCGATTCCACTTCTTGACAATCGATGCCCAAATCTGCAAACATAGAACGAAGCTTAGCCAATTCCTTTTTCAGCTCTTCATTTTTTTCCTTTCTAGAAAACTCCAGTTCTTTTGTAATTTTTTCTTTTTCCTTCTCCATACAATGTATTCGCTCTCTCAGCATCAAAATCTCCTCCTTTAGAAATACAATTTCTTTGTTTAGATGTTCCTCCTAATTCTCAGCCTCTTCCTCAGGTTCATCTTCACTCGCCTGGTACTAGACTGCATCCTCCTCTCCCAGGAAGACATCCTCCTCATCTCGAAAGACTAACTCCACAGTCTCTCCTTCAACCAGCGATTGCTTCAAACCCTCTTCTTCAGCCGAATCCAAACTATCAAGAAATTCCTCCGTGATAGAATCAGCCTCATCATCATCAAATACAAAATTAGTTATACCCATTAAAATATATGGGAAGTAATAAGAGGCTTCTTCAGCTTCCATCTCTGCTCCTTGATTCTAACCAACAAACTAACACTTCTCCATAGCTCTCATACCAATTGTAAATATTAAAACAAGCAGAGAAATGAAATAGAAAACAAAAAACTAAAGAACAAGATACAAGACATGATTTACAGTGGTTCGGCAATTGCCTACATCCACTCTCTAGCAGGGAATCTCATTAATAATCAATCACAAAACAACTACTCAATACATGATTGACTACACATTTATACAAAGCTCTTTGAACACGAAGAGATTGGAGAATAGCAACAACCATGTGACTGTTGGGCTTCACATCTCAACATCACTTAGAACACCAAAATCCCACAATGCACATAACAATTAAATTCCCCACAAACCATGAAGCTACTTGAAAAGGGTAACATGAGTGAAAATTTTATGCTGAAAAAACGCATGCAAGTGAATGTTATTTCTTTAAAGAAGGTGGGAAAATGAAATAAGATAAATCTAATGGACATTAAGTAATGAAGAATGTTTTAAAAGGAAGAATTGATTCTTATTCTTGTAAAATTAAATGAAATGTTAAAAACTATCAAATAATTAAAAGGAAACTACTAAAAAATCATGGTTTAAAAGGATCCATTCTTATTCTTAAAGAATTACATGAAAAATTTAAATGCATCAAATAATTAAAGAGAAACTACTATATAATGAAGCATGGTTTAAAAGAAAGAATCAATTCTTATTCTTGAAATATACATGTGAACTTGAATTGCATTAAATAATTAAAGAGAAACCACTAATTTTTAAATGAGGAATATATCTTCCCTCGTAAATGTAAATATTTAAAGACATATTTTTAATTCCCATGTAATGGGTTTAAGAATTAAATATTAAAATATAACCATTAGGTTTTATATTTTCAATATGCTCCTCTTTTTTAATGTTTTCATGTTGAATTTTGAAACATTATTTTTATTTTATTAAAACAATAAAAAATGCCATTTTCTTATTCAAATCAAGGGTTTAAATAAAATAGGGAAATAACATTTTTATAACACTATTGGTTTCATGTGACTAGACAAAAAGTTATTTAATGTTCCAATGATCTTTTTAATCATGGATAATCATTTTCCAATCATAAAAAAATTAATATATTTATAGTATATAAATATGAAGTTGCAAATTATAAATTTTCTTATTTATTTTTAAAGATAACGATATTTGAAAGTTTAAATTATGTAACATAGATTTTGGTATCCACTTAGGGTCTCTAACACTTCTAGGGTTTTTCACCTAAAATGATAGAGAGGGATACCAAAATGCTAAGAATTACATTCAAAGACTAGGGGTTTTGAATAGGTGTGATGTGTGTGGAGTGTGAATGTATCTAAATGCTGAAAACTAATGAAATAAAATAGCTACTAAATGTGAACTATTCAAATGCAAAGGATGTTTGAAAACACATAATGATATACAAATGACCTAAGAAACCTAAATAAACTGCTAGAAAAATGAATAGAACTGAAGATTTGCATGTGGGAATGAGTTGCAAAGTGGATTGGAGGTTGGAAATGTTGTTGATGCTAAAATTTAGGCCTACTAGGACATTTACACCATTCTGGGTGACCTAGTCCCAAATCTTGAAAACTTCACTGGAGCCTATTTCTACCAAATGGGTATCCAGATCTACCAAAATATCTAAAAATAAATTTTAGTAGGAGTAGGTCGCCATTGTTGGTGACTTATTCCACTTCTAAATTTTTGAAACCTAGAGAATGAAAATGGAAGCCCGCGGTCTGTACTTCTGCTCCTAGTAATTTCCCTGACCTGAAATTACAAAACTCGACCTATACGAGACTTTTTCTGGATATTTTTCCCTATAAAAATAGGAGGTTCCTTAAACAAGCTTGAAACCTAATCCTTAATGATCTCCAAGCCCTCAAAGCACCTAAATCTATAAACACACAAGAAGAGAAGGAGAAAATGTTGATTGTTAGGGATTGGGGGTTTGCCTTAGTCAAACCCCTTTTGAGTAATCAAACCAAAATGATTAAATAAGATAATAGAGAATGAAAAAATAGAGTTTACCTTGCCTTGATTATAGATCTTGAGTTGCTGCAACAATGGTTCAAGATTTAGTTCTTGAATTCTTTAGAAAAGAATGTCTTGATGACCTAGGATGCAAACCCTAGCTTTCTTGAGAAGAGTAGTGGATGAGTGATTGAGAAGATTGAGTGAAGAGAAAAATGAGACTCAAGAGATGAAAAATGAGGGGGAAAAACCTTATTCATACATGTTATGCCCTAATTTCCCTAAAGATAACACAACATAAATTGACCTTAGGGTTTAGGAGGCCAAATCCCACAAGAATTTTGAGTTAAATTTCAATTTTATGCCAAAAGGGACTAGGTTGCCCAAGGTGGTGACCTAGTCCACTTGGAAAAATTCAAGTGGTGGTCAGGAATTAAAATATGATGTAAGATGTTTTTCAGGATTGTCTCACAAAATACACTAAAGTAGGACCTATAGGTGCATTAAGGGGTCATTATTTCATTAGGAAAGGGTTAATTTAGTGATGAAAAGCCTAGGAAAATGTCCAAAATCTATAGGTAAGGGCCCAAATGAGTGAAAAGTGTCAAAGCTACACTTTTTGGCAACAAATTATTTTATTTTATAGATAGTGATAGCTTGTTGTTTCATTCTGAGGAAATATCCACGCAACCTATCAAGGAAGGAAATAGGTGGGGAATATGCCAAAAACATACCAAAATTGAAATATATTTTATTTTGAACATCCAAAATACCGAAGGGGGGGTTAATTAGTACTCCCTAAAATTCATTAACTTAAAAGTGCATTCAAATAATTTCATCAAACTTGCAAAAAAGGAAAGGAATAGTTAAAGCATGCATTACAACAATCAACACAAGAATGCCATTTTTACATTGAAATCCCTTGAAATAGAAAAAGAACAATGACAATTATCTCACAATATATCATAAACAATTACATATTACAAGAGGCTCATAAACAGAAGGGCTCACTTCTCAGAGGACTCACTATCTAGAAAAGAGGAGGGCTCTCTACCCAAGGAAGATCAGCTCTTCCAAAATTAAAAAACATATAGAAAAGAGTGGCTAACCAGAAAATTTTGAATTACTAACAATGCATCTGCAATATGTTCAATACAGTTCTAGTTATGCCCAGTAAACTAACTTTACACACTTCATTCTTCACCACTATCACATTTCACACTTCATAGTCTCACTCATCATCATCTACATCATCTCTCATATGATCTCATACCATACACACTAAATTGACCTTATATATGCATATATTCTATAAATAACCATATATTAAACTGGGTTATCCTAATTAGATGAAACATGTGACACCATAACCTATTGGCTCAAAAATCCATCATACATAACTTGTAGAAGAAATAAAAATGTGTTCTTCACCAAAATAGGTTGGAATGACCTATAATCACTCCTATGAATCAACTTCATACTCAACTTATTTTTGCAAAACCCCAAAACCCTTAGGTCGACATTGCACAATAAAAAATAGTGAAGCAACAACTGAATGAACAAATTGTTCATTCACAACTTGACACGTGAACCAAAAAACCACTCGAAACATGGAGTGCACACACATCTGGCATCTTCAAACACTTCCAAAAATCCAAAAATCACAAGGATCATATGTAGTAGAATGTAGAGAATTCCAACATGAACTCTACAAGTGTAACTCTATCATAGCATAGCTCGATACTTTGTCACTAATATCTTAAACTATGGAAGAAATAAAACCTTAAAACCTTAGATATAGACTCCTTCAATATGAAATATTATCATTTAAAAATTACATGAAAATATATTGCAGTGTGAAGTAATGTGGACCACAAAATTGATGCTTAGTTATATCACTATATCAGTTAAACACTTATCCAGTTTACCAAAAAAACTTGTTCTTCTCCTAAATGTATACATATTGATTGACCATCACTTCTACAATAAGTTGACATCAATGAAAACACCATAGAACATCATGCTCATATTACCAACCATCTCCACCTCTGTCATTGTTGGAAACACACTTCTCTGCTTCACTCCTGTTTTGACATCCTGGACACATGGTAGTAAATATTCTTCACTTCTTTGCTTAACTCCACCTTTTTGATCTAACTTTGTGAGAAAAACTCCCTCTATCTATGTTATTCATCACCAAAATGCAAAATAATACTGCAATGCCATCTAGAAACTCTACATATGTACATTGGTATCAAAATTTGACTATACAATTCAAAAAGAAGTATGCACCTTAATTGGATGAGGGTAATATACAATGATATGATGCTTTTAATTTTGCAAGGTGTGCCTCTGAATTCTTCTTTGTTAAGCTAGGCATGTAGCTCTGGTTCTCAAATTGTATATATGTAGGTCTTCTCCTTCTTCTAGAGAACTAGGCACTACTGTGTTTTGCACAACCTTCTCTGTATTGGTCAAAAATTCAATTAAATATGTAGGCCTTACACTTACCATATCTTGGATCTTACTATACTGCATTATTATTTTCTATTTTTCTCTATAGTAAAAATAATTGAGCATGTACATTTTCAATTACCACTCATGTTGCTCCATCTCCATCATTCACTGGATCATAAGCACTAGATACCTAAGATACTTGAGGCTCAATTGAGTCCATTTGATCCTTGATGCTCTTTGTAGACAAGGGACACTTCAAAAAGAATTGAATTTTTTTTTTAGCTTCCTCCAAACACTTTTGAACTTCCTTCTAGTTTCCTTGCAACTTGGCATGAGCAGTAACACATTTTTCGAAGGCATCATATATCCTCTTATCATTCAACTTACATGCTACTTCCTTCTCAATCTTCTCTTCTAGTCCAATAGAGTACTCCTTCAAATAATCTAAAAAATTCAACTATTGAATACCTGAAAAAGAAGTATCAAGGGATACTCTAGGAAGGCCTTCTTGTCACAACTTGATTCCTTCATCTACTAACTATGTGCTCTTTTGGTGAGTTTTAATTATCTCCTTTCTCATGGAGGTATGAAATACATTACCAAGCTACAACTTATGGAGAGGATGGATCCTATCCATTTCCACTTGACTTGTCGCATGGGAGTTTGTAGTAGTTATGTAGATACCATTAGTTGAAACTATACTTACATCTCTAGAAGATATTTCAATAAATCTCTAGAGAGTCTAGATAATTTACAACTTGTTTTACAATTTTCTTCTACATGATTATCACTTTTCTCCTTCTCTCCACTACTAGATAACTCTTCTACAACCTTCTCAACTTTTGGACTAGGGAAAATTTGTTCCTTTTGATCTTCACTCTTCTTTGGGACTCCTTGCTCAATTATTTGTTTTTCTTATCAATTATCTTCGCATCTGGAGGAGCACTATCTATCAATATATATTATTTTCAATATTTCTCCTTGACTGGATCATTATGTTCTAAGAGGGATGTATCTTGATCTATTTGATCTTCATCACCCGAAGAGTCTCCCCACTCTTTAAGAAGAATTTCAACTATTTGAAATATTTATTTTCTTAGCTTTTCTATATCATCCTTGTCTTTTCCCATAAGAATATGTACTCTTTGTTTTGTCCTGAAGTTTTGGGCACAAAACTAAGACAACTTAGATCTTTCCTCATGAGATAATGAGGAACCAATATTGTCCAAGGAAAAAGTTTTCATCTTTACATTTTATTCAATTTCCTATTGTCTTCTTCCACTCAATACACTTTTAAGATAATTTGGAAACTAATATTCTATCTCACTAGGGCAAAATTAAATATCACCATGTATTTGATAATGGCCTCTTCAATTGTTGCCTTATCTGAATCATTGTTTTCGGATATAGTTAAGCTATATCCTTTACATGTACAAATTGTTCTATAGAAATTAATAGTGCATCAAACTTCATGGGACTATGGAAAAAAGGGGTATCCTCTTTCGTCTTTACCTTTTATGTACCAGTCTCTTCCTAGGATACTTTTGATTTCATTTTCCAAACCAATTGATTTTCTTCCACTTCCTCTCTTTCTTCTTCTTCTGGAATGACATGCTTATTATTTGTTTCTTTTATTTCCTTCTTCTCTTTCGATACTTTTGTTTCAGACATTTTTTTATATATCTTTCTTCTTAGAACCACCTATAGGCTTCATTTCAGAAGGTTGTATAACAAAAGTTGTGGAGATTGGGGTCCTACTTGACCATCTTGATCTCAGTGGAGTTTGAGGAGGAGATGTACCATTGAATTTATCCACAAGGTCCTCAGGGGTACCAAACTCCTTTTCTTCAATGTTCTTCTTTTTATTTTCCAATTTTTCTTTACTTGCTTTATCTACATAAGTATCAAACCTTTAAAATTTTGTATATATAGGTTTACTCAGCACAATATATGTAGGACCAATTCATTTAGAGTCATCTACCTCATAAGGTAGCTCAGGAACCCTAATAATTATGGGTTTGAACAAAAATAAATAGGTGTTCCACCTTTTGGGAGATGGAACCTAGGAGATTAGGAGCTATTTCACTCTCAGTTCATTAGGAAACCAAGATCCCTCAACCAAGTGACTCAATTAAGGAAAGGAAACATGGGAGTGTGGTTTACTTAGGTGTGATTAAAAGGGGGGTTCACCATTAAAATGAAGCTTCAAAGGAGAATGAAAACTCTAATGCACTAAACCCTAGAAACTTGAAAGCATTAAACCAAACCGAGAAATATGAATCGAAAAGAAAGGAACCTAGTAAACTGATGGATTCCAAGAAATATCTCCAACTTTGAAATTCCTTTTTGAAGTGTACTAGGACTCATACACCCAACTAGGTGATTTAGTCCTTCTACTAGAAGTTCGTTACAATCTAGAATCTTTAGATGGCAAACCAAGATTTGCAAAAAACTACTAAAAAATGGTATATTGGGAATCATACATCCAAGGTGGTGATTTAGTCCCAATATTAGGGTTTGACTGAAAATTATGTAGCCTCAAGTGATCTTTTGTACCTTTCATCTTGTTTGATCACCAAGTTTGAAAGTTTGAATTACGATATCTAGGTGAGTTTTCATGAAGATGAAAAATTCTTGACAACTTTGACAACTTTCTTCAATCTTGCAAATTTTCCTTCAAAGGATCTTCAAGCTCCAAATCACCTAGATCTGCAATCACACATGAAGAGGGAAAAATGTTGGTGTGTTAGGGAATAGTGGTTTTCCTTGGCCAAAACCACATTTTGGTAATCAAACCTTGAAATGATATGAAATAGAATGAAAAAATGATTAATGAATAATATGAATTGTTGCAACTCAAAAAACCCTTGAAATAAAGGCTAAAATATAGGGTGAAATGGTTCTAATGGGTGAGGATTTTGACTCTTGATCTTGATATGAGATAATGTATTTGAATTCTTTCTTGGATCATGAAAACCTACATCACAAATGCTAGCTCAAATACACACATGATGCATGATGACTTTGACATGATGCTTGAATCTTGAATGCTGCTCCAAATTCTTGATGATTTTCTCTTGAATTATCTTGAATGCTCTTGTGAAATTACTCTTGATTTCTTATTAAAAAAAAAGGACGAAACTATGTGAAATAGCCTTGTATTTATACTTTTTTATACCAAATTTCTCAAAATTACAACACTAAAATTCGACACATATCTAGGATAATAAAATCCCACCAATAATTTGATTCAAAATAGGTCCTAGTTAAAGTGCGACTCATACACCAGTTGGAGCATATGAGTCCAAGTGTCTTAAACATGAGACAAAAACTTCAAGAAATGACTTGTTTAATGAAATGTTTAAAATCAAGTCCCAAGACCTGGGTAAGACCCATATGCCCAAGGTGGCATATGAGTCCCATATCACTAGATATAGAACACATAATCAAAAACATTAAAGCATGATTTTTTATTTATTAAATGTTAGGATTATCCTTAGAAAAATGCATTAAATAAGTCTTGAGGATGAAAAATAGGACCAAATAAGGCATAAAGAAGCCCAATTTTAGCAAGGAGGGCCCAAAAAAGTGTTAAAATATAAAGGGATACATTTTCCTACACTATGGGGTTCAAATACTTCCATATATAAATTATCTTTTCTAACCATAAGTGTTAATTCATTCTTATATTTGTCCACAACTTTACTTGGAATCCTTTCTCTCTCTTGCATCTGAGTTTGAAAAGGTTTAAAGAATCCCAAAAATATTGAATCACAAAACTCTTTACCAATAAATATCCTCAAATGATCTCTAATTTGAGTAGCTACAAGAATATTATATTGCCACAGAATATTCTTCACTCTAGGAAAATCATTGAGAAAGTAAAACATTAAAATAAAATGATAAGAGTAGCATACCAAAAAGGGTATTTTGACTCCTTAATATTTTGTAAATTCTCCATCAACTGTAACCTTAGGATCTCAAAAAGACCCAAATGTTTCCCTTCTTTCACCATTTGATAAGTCATGTGTATTGTGGTGCTAGTGACAAAATTCTCTATATTTGTGAAAATATATTGTAACCAATCATCATTGAAGCATATTTGACCACTAGGTTTTCAATTTGATCCAGTGTTAGGGAATTCTTGTCAAACTTGGCTCTAGTAAACTTCATCACCACTTCATTCTTTACTAACTTCAACAACAAAACAAGTCCTATGAAGCTCAAACCAATAACAACCCTAACTACCTCTTTGGTTATCATATGTGGCATGTTCAACCATATGAATTTTTCATAAATTCTAATAAAAACATAATTCACCCACTCATCTTCCAAACAAAAATTAGGAAATCTTGTGCATACATCCAAATTTTTCTTTGTTAGGCTGGCATAGTCTAGTTTCAACTTGAAATAATCTCTAGTTAGTATGTTTTCCCTAAACACTGCCAATTTCATGTGATCATATTCATCAAACTTTAAATGAATGTAAATCTACACATCTTCTGTGTGAAGCACATTTGATGAAACCCTAAAGAATGCCCCTTCCTTATCTATTAGCATCGATTGATATGGATGCTTCCTAAACTTAGGTCTTAGCCTCTCAAGCACATGAATTACTTGTAGAGTAAACATTTTGAACTTTTCTTGTGTTAGGGTTTGTAGGAAATTGTAAATACCTTGTGAAATTATTCTTGTTCTCTTGGCTTGTCATCATAGACTATTTTTCTTCTATTTTTGAGGTAGTAGCTTCTGCAAGATAATATTTCTCAAGTTCTCATGGCTAGGATTTAATCCTAGAGCACAATCTTTGATATTTTGATCAAGACATTGGCATAAAAAACAAGTATTTTGTAAATTTAAATATAAAACCCTTTGTGTATGCTACAAGTTCCCGATTTAAATATCAATAAGACTATTTCAAATCTTTAGATAGGTTTATTTCAACAGAGACTCACTTTTAAGGACGAGCTTGGTAAAACTGGTAGAGTTCAATAAAAATAACCTTCCTAAGGGAAGATGCTATGTGATGTAAAAAATGTAGAAAAGGCAAGGGGAGGTTGGGAAACTCAATCCAAACTACAACCCTTAACTTCCTATCATCAGAAATAGAAAATTATGAGGTCCATAATTGGAAGAACAACAAAGAGGACCCAACATACCATAGAACATTGTTCATCATTTCCTTAACATGATTAACTTCCACAAAATAAAAAAGGAATAACCCTTTTGTCAGATTTTGGACTATGTCAAGGCGTCATGAGGAACAACTTTTGTGTATCCACTCTTTTAGCATGCTTTCAGGGGGATACCTCTTGGGGCAACAAAATATCCTTTAAGAGTATGTTGTTCTAACCGTTAACATGTAGTGTCAAATTGTACAATTGGAAGCACCACATACATAAGAGAGTTGGAATACTTACCTTGTGAAAAAAAATTAGGTTGAATTCCCAAGGTCACTTGTTTAGAGGAGGTGCCATTGTACGAAGCCATCCAACTACCAACACCAACAAGAACTATTGGGTTGAAGTCAATCGAGGCCATTTTGAAAACAATAAGCCGCAAATAAATGTGACAACACTTGGGGTGGTAAGATCACGTGCCCATGGCACAATATGACACAAGTAAAGCCAATGATGACTGTAGAAACATAAAACACTAGCAGAGCTCTCTACTCTCCTCAATCACTGATAACTCAACATAATTTTGATAATTTTATGTTTCAAGAACATGCAAAAATTTATTAATCCTGATCAAAACAATAAAAAAATGATATTATCTAATATAAAACAAATATATGTTTAACTACACTTAAAATGTTACTTTAAAAATTTAAATTTCATATTAATTTATTATTATCCTTGATTTTTCAAATATTTGATATAATGTTATATTATATCTTTTAATAATTAACTCGAACTGTAAATGACTGTGATTACACGTGTATTAAACAAGAGCCCACTAATGACACTAATGACAGATAATTATGACAAACAAATGTGGTTACTTACATAAACTTAATGCTTTATGATAACCAATAATTATTCTGTCTGTCCTGTAAAGAGCAACAAAATAATTCAAAGATTGTTGGCAATGTAGGTGGAAAATAGTTTTAACCAGCAAATCACAGTGGCATTACACCTTTGTTGTGCAGTTGTTCAACAACATGCAGCACCTCTGAACAATATAGACTGGTATTCAGTATACCAAAATAGTAACTAGGGCATATATCATTGGCCGTTCTTGTTATGGCCAGTTCAACGGCGAAAATGGGCACATTTTTTAGGGTTGATGACGTGAAGGGTGAGGATGTACCAAGAGATATATTCGACCTCTACAACAGAGGATTGGATGCACAGCAGTAAGTGCTCCCCCTGGCCTCCATGTCCCTCTCATCGAGATGGCCAAGATACTCTCATCACCCCATTACAGTAGACAGCATGTGATGGACAGGCTTGCCCGGGCTTGTAAAGAATGGCGTTACAGGAAACAGAATGTGTACTTTCTACATTATTATTTTATGAGCTTCTGATTTAAATCCCTAAATACTTCAAAAGACATGGGATATTTATACAAATTGTAGATTCTTGGGCTAACATAACTTTTAATGTTCATATATATAGTGAGCCCAGACGTAAAATCTAATTGGCCTTCGTTGTCAAAGTGATCTCTACATGGCATTATCCTTGTGAAATGCTAAAATGACTGTGATTTTGAATCCCTTTGTCTCCTCTTTCAAGTGTTGAATCATGGAATCGACCAGGGAATACTGCAGCTAATAAGGTGCCGAGGGTATTCTTCATGTTGCCATTTAAAGAAAAAGATAAGTACGAAATGATTCCTGGCACAATCCACGGATACGGTCATACTTTAATTTTCTCAGATGACCAGAAGTTTGATGGCATTGGGAACCATGCCCAAATCTATTCGCAAGGAAAACCTTTGGCCCGCAAAGCCGCTACTGTTCAGGTAATCTATGCAGATTTCATTTCCTTTTCATGAATTAGATTCTGTCTATAGAACACGCAAACAGTCACCGAGGTAATTTTAATTTAATCTGCCTTATATTCCTAAATAAGCATTGCGATTTAAACCCAGCTCTTGAATGTTGTACTCTGTAGTTCACTGAAGGGGAACCAATTGATAGTCATCACCCGAGACATTGATTGTGCATGGTTTCTTGAATGAGTTCTGTAGTGATACAGTGGAAGCTTATTCAATGGAGTTATCTACACTCTGCAGGAATTTACTGAGTGTCATAGCTGAGAACCTGGATCTAGAGCCCAATATATTTGAGGAAATGTTTGGAAAAAATGCTCAGACCGTGAGGATGAACTTCGATCCTTCCTGCTCTAGGCCTAATCTGGATCTAGGATTAAGTGTACACTCTGATGGAAGTGCTCTTACTGTGTTGCTTCAAGATGATGAATGTGTAAGCTTGCAGATTTTTAACAAGAACCAGTGGATTTCTGTAGAACCAACCCCAGATGCTCTAGTTATCCACATAGGGGACACTCTAGAGGTATGCCTAGAAAAGTTTCCATTAGACAAGGAATTCAAAGTGCAATCATTATATGGAGACCAAATTGACTGTTTGAATGTTGGCAGGTCTTGACAAATGGCGAATACAAGAGTATTGAGCACAGAGCAGTTAAAAACAGAAACTATGAAAGATTATCGATTGTTACATTTCATGCTACAATCTACGAGCTGGAGTTGGGTCCATTGCCTCAACTAATAGATGCAGATCATGTCTCTTTGAAGCCATCCGATAAAAAATAGATGAAGGTCATGCAAGGCTGTATAAGAACTATAAGCAGGCAGACTGCAATCGTCACTATTTCACTAACAAATTGGACGGGAAGAAATCCCTTGATTTTGCAAGGATTTGACATTGAATGACTGTGACGTCTATATGACAAATATCTCTCTAAATAACTGAATAAAACCCACTGCAATTAAACCCGTGTTCCATCGTTTAGTGTTTTGAAAGGTCAACTGTTGTTATATATGACCAGTCAGTAGGCTTTGTGCGTTTTAAAGTTAGCATTGGTCGAAGACAATAGCAAGACTTCCTAAAGACAGGAGCGGATTTACCAGCGGAATAATTATCATTGAACAATAAATGTCAATGCATCTTCTAAATTGGAAAATTGTAAGAATATTAGGGTTTACAGTAATAGACTTATCTTAGTGATTTATATTCTTATAGGCTGATTATAGAGATAGTTATGATGGATAGGTTTTATAAAAACTATATGGTAATGATATTTTGTCTCAACAAATGTAGATGTATCATAGCACCTAAGACGTCCTACTTGTGTATCATAGCTACTATTTTTTATTTTTCAACCTTCCATCCTTTAACCGCACATTCTCTCTTTCCATTTTACAATGAAAAGTGGCAGGAATTGAAGACTATGGTGGTATAGAAATCTGAATAGTATTTAAGAATATGCTTACCACCCAACGATGTGCGATTGGGATCATAGCGAAGCATTTATAAAAGAGTCGTAGTCAATTTTTCAATTTCTTTTAAGAAAGAAATAGCATAGAGAACACAAGTAGCATAGTAAAAAAAGAATGGAACGAAACATGGTAACAAGATTGACAATATTTTTTGGATTTTGCGAATTGATAAAGTGTGATTCATCATTTTGGAGTGATAACGTTGACATTAAATTTATGATTTGTATTTTTTATTTTTTAGTTCTTAATTTTTTTATGATAGAGATTTCTTTAAATAAATATTTTGGGTTCAACTTTAATTTTTGAAATATTAAAATACAAATATAATTAATGAATGCAAATTTATAAGAATAGTAAATGGGAATAAAACATCACTTTTATTTTAAGAAAAAGAGGGGGCAAAAATTTATTGAATCAAAGAAGAATTACAAAGCAACAGATAAAAGTTCACAAAAGCAACCAACTAGCCCCACAACAAAAGTTCTCAAGGGAACTCAACCAAGAAACCAATTACATATAAAGGTCTTCCATGATCATCTTTGTGGGAAAGGATAAGGCTTACTTTAAACTAACAGTACAGGAGAGGAGGCATGCACAGATAGACAAAAATTCATTTAACATAAAAACACATAAATTATGAAACTGAAAAACACATATGCTTAAACCTAGATAATTTGTATTGATCTCATAAGTTTTATTTTACACTACAACAGAGCTTCAACTCTTCTTTTCTATCTTCTGTTACAGTTTTTAACTCTCTCCTCTTGGGAGCATCATTTTCCACTCTGTGTCTATCTCTTCTCTATCTGTCTTTGTCCGTCTCTTTTGGACTTCACTGTTTCAGTCTCTTCTGGACTTCACGATTTCAGTCTAATCTAGACTTCACTGTTTCAATCTCTTCTGGACTTCACGGTTTCAGTCTCTTCTGGACTTCACCACCTCCTTCTAACCGTCGACTCCTTCTCTCTGTTCACAACAATCTTCTTCACTCTAACTCATTACAAAGTATGACAGTCTACTCTCAAATTACGACCCAAGGAGAGATAAATAAACATTAAGGCAAATATGTATGCTAGCGAAAGAAACATTAAACATAATCCTAATCACATTTTAAACAGTCCTATAGGTTTTAAGAATAGTCCTTATAACATAACAGGCCGCCAGCACATAAGTCACAAACAACTGCCGCCAAAATGAGCCTGCACCGTGCTACCGAGCATACTGAAGGAAGGACCTGCGGTGTTGAGGTGAAGACGTACACAAACCACATTACCGCGGGTGATCGAGGAAGAGTACGCAGGACCGTGGTTAAAGGAGAGGAGTAGCAGACGGAAGGAAAAACGCACAACCGCGGTGAGGAAGCAAGAAGGTCACGATAACACGGGAGACACAGAACAGAGCCATTGTGAGACCACCAACAAAGAAGAAACAGACCATGGGGTGGCGGTAACCGCTAGGCAACGGTCAACAAACCGCCAGACGCCGACAGACTCTGACACCGCAACATCGCCAACAGTGGAGAGCTCGACCATGGTAAAGCGGGAGACAGAGAGAATGGAGGCCGCAAGACCGTAGACAGCAAGGAGAAGAGCGGCGGTTGCATGGTAGACACCGCAATGCCGCGAGCAGCAAGAACCAAGGGCACGGTTGAACGGTAAGAGGCCCAAATGGCCAATGCAAGAGATGGGAGAAATCCCAACAATCTTAATGAGAGACACAAAGAGTTTTGAGGATAAAATTCCCCAATCATCTATAATCCAACTTTCCACATGCTCAAAAGCCCAATTTGCAAGAAGATCAACCACTTTATTCCATTCCCTAGGAATATGATAGAAGGAAACAAATTCCAAAGAATTGCACAAATTCATAATCTGTTCCATCACCGCAACCAATTTCCAATTAGCACCATCAAATCTCTACTCATTTAGGATATGAACTACAATCTATGAATCAGATTCACAAATGTAGACATGGAAAATTGACCGACACACATGATCCTGATTACTAACATCCTTTCATCCTGAATCGTACTCTCAGCTTATCATCACTCTTCATCCATTAGTTAAATAAATTAGTATTTATCTAATAAATTCTTTCTCTTTTGTTGATTAAATTAATCAATTTAGTTTAATTAATCCTCTATCTTTGTTCATTTAAATAATTCATTTTATTTAAATTAAGTCTCTAAGTCTTCTTATTAAATTGAATAAATTAAACCTTATTTGATTTAATCTAACATTATCCTCTTTTAGTTAAATAAATTAAAACATTTATTTAATTAAACCATTCATCTCAATTTGATTTAAATGAATGCATAAATTTAAGTCTAAATTGTCACATCTCCTCAATCCTCATTACATTAATTAATCTTTGATTAAATTAATCTTAAATCATTTCTCATCCTCTAGTTTTTACCACTTGCACATGAGAATAGATTTAATTCATTAATTAAATCTTTATTTTCTCTCAACATGGCATAAAAGGGGAATATTCCCTCAAATTTGAATTCAAATCCAAATAGACTTAGTCCTTCCAACAAGGCATTTAAGACCTCTTACATGTCTTTTGCATTGAGCCAAGTGACATTAACTTCATTTCCCTTCCCTCTAAACATGTCTTATTCAAATTTAAAATTTGAATCTCATAGCATTTATCATGAACATTGATCAAAATATTCTCATTCCTCTTCCAATCACATGTGGACAAGTGGCATTCTCTCATTGGTTGGTCTATTATCCCGCATTCACCCAAATAATTGAATCTCCCATTATTTAAATCTATAAATAATGGCCTCCTCTATTACAATATCATCCACAATTTGATAAAATTTACTCTCTTCATGGGTATGTGTAGGATCATCATGGAAAAAATAGGCCCTTAAGTGACAATAAAAAGATAAAAAATCAGAGCTAGACAACTTCATGTAAAAATTTAAATAAGCTATCTATATTATTTTAAAAAAATGTAAAAATAGAATCTGTAGAAAATTGAATACAATTTCTAAACTACTAAACCTTTATTTAAAAATTAAAAAATCTATTTGGTGAAAATTTGCAATTTCAATGCAGTAGTATTTAAATTTCAGGGTAAAAATAAGAATTAGGTGTCTGTTTGACCACCCTAACCACAATAAAATAATAATATTTTTTTATAAGATTTCAGATATAATTAGAGGACTCATGTCCCGATGTGATTCATATTTTTTTATAATTTTTTTCCAAGTAAATAATTAATTATGATTTTTTTATTGTAACTTTAAAAAAATATAAAAGTATGTCTATCTAACCACCTTAACTTGGTCAAAAATTCATGAAATTCATTTTTTCTTTTTTAATCCTATAGTATGCAAAGCATAGAATGTGATGCATATTTTGGATTTAAAAAATGTGATACCATTTGAAAGTTATAGATGTTTTTCAATTAGCCTATCAATAAGGATTTTTTTCATAATTCTAATAGAAAATGAATAATAATTATTTACTAAATTCAAAGTAAAGCATATTTTATATTGGTGGAAATCTGAGAATCTCCTCTAAAAATCCTTTTCGTTTCATCAATTTTGGGTAAGAAAAAAGTCATCAGCCACATGGACCATCATATGGCTTACATATCGCCATTTTTTGGCCCATCATGATCCTGCACATACCCTCACATTGAGAGCTAATTTTTTCTACTTCATAGCAAGTGTTCTTCATTTTCATGATTTCATAGCAAGGTTATGCCAAAATCTCATCAAGGAGCTTGAATCATCCACAAAATTTTGCGAAGCTTACAAAGGAGTTGGAAAAGGGCCAATTTTGACACACCAATTGGCACTAATTCCCCCATGGGATCAAGTGTTTACATTGCTTAATTAGGATTTCATTTATATTTTATGTTTGTTCTTCATTTTTCTATTATTGAGCATTGGAGATGGATTTCATGGGGAATCTATGTTTCATCTTGCATATGAGCTTACTAATGTGTTTTCTTCTTGTATTTGTGTAGGTATAGGATTGAGGTTCACATTTTGGCACTAGAGGGAGGGCTGAGTTGGAGAAATTCATCATATTTTTCCAAAATTCCATGGTTTTTTGACATTTTTTTGTGCCTACAACAAATTACACCGCTCACAGTCCCTCGACGCCATATTGCAACAAAGTCATACATGCAACGCTATATTGTACCACACAAAACTCCAAACTCTGCCGCATCTATCTTCTCGCCCATAAATTTCAAATTTCAAAACCGCATCGTAGGTTTCCAATCTCCAAACTACGTTGTAGGATAAATATAATGCCACATTTGCACTCTCTATCTTGCTACAAAGTGTCACTCTCAGTGACATGCGACACTATATTGTGCTATTGTATTTCTAAACTTCACCACATTTGTTGATTGTGCCGCTGGGTGACAGTAAAAAGTTCAAATTTGATTTTTTTTTAACATATGCCATTTTGTTTTCAGCTTTTTGAGTCATTAACCTATTTGTTGTGTTTGTATTTTCTAGTTTTAATTATTTTGTAGGTTAGGGCAAGGAGGAAAGAAAAATGGAAGGCTACATTATGACATCATTCTTATCCTATACCAAGTGTTTTTAAACACTTTAGCGTTGTTTAACACTCTTAGAGATTTTTCAATCTCTCTTGAGAAATTTGTCATCTTTCATGCTCTAGGGAACACTAAATTTATTTTTGGGCACTAAAAAGAATAGTACAAATTTTCTTTCAAAGTTTGCAAACAAAAGGCTTAAAAATAATTTTAGGACAAACTTACTAGAGTTGGTTTTTGGATTTAATAAATTGAACAAGGAAAATCCCACATTTGATTTGGTGCTATAAAAAAAAATCACTTTTTCTTTGTGAACTGAAAATTAACAAGTGTAGATTATTTTTGTAATTGTTTACTCAAAGTAATACCATCAAAAGGATGTATGCACTTCTCTCACACCTCATGACAATATTGAGAATCAAAATGCCTTTTGGTGATCTTAAGTTGAGTAAAAAAATTACCTCCTCATTTCATTTTGGGGTTAAAAAGGAACAAAACATCTTGCGAGTGTGAGTAAGCCTATTGTGTGTGTTATCCCTTTTTTTATAAATGAAGGTTGATTGAACTACGAATATGTTTTCTCACTTTTGTTTATCTTAGAGGGTTTTCCTTGTGGGAAAAATTAGTCACCCATGGGTACGACCTAACCGATAACACACTAAGGACAAGTGTATTTCTAGCCAAGATATAAAAGTGGGTACTGGAACAAAAACCAATATCACATGGTTGGCTCCGATCAGAAGGGAAGCAATGGTCTCTTGTGACATGGGTCAACACCTACGAACAAAAAGTCTGAATTAAAACCCTTGTTTAGCAAAGTCCAAATCCTTAATTATTTTTTTGGTGCAAAAGGTCATGTCCTTTGAAGCCGACCCACATATACATGTGGTTCTATTTTAGAGATGAAAATTATACCATGGGAGATTCATGGGTACTAATGTTTGGCTGACTCAAGAAGCGAGTGCACTATAAGGGGGAGCCTGTGTGGTCAAACATCTAATCATCTGCGCTGAATATGCACATCTAGATTTATCCAAGTGGGAACCCAACAAAATATTGTCTCTTCATCCTAGGGTTGTACATGTTATTGGAATAAAAAAATACATTTCTTGGTCGTCAAAACATTTAAAAACAAAAATTCACAAAGAGCTTCAAAATTTCAAACCCTTTGGAGGAAACACATACCCTTTGATGAATCTAAGTTCTCTTGCTTCCCCTAGGGATTATATCCTTAGAGGTTTCTAAGTACATGGGTTTAATCATCATTTATTTTCACTAAAGTCAACCTAGGAAACTATGCTCTTGAAACCTTGATTTTCACATAACGGACCTTGTGGAATGAAAATGAATTAAGGTATGACATTTATATTGAAATCATAATCAAGAAATTATATTTGATAAAACAAACTCATTAAACAAAGATAAAGATAATTGCACCTCACACATGTGTCCTCTCAAATGATTTCTCATAAAATCAAAATCCAAAAACCAAAGTTCAAGAAGCTTAGTCCAAAGGCTCATGAAGAGCATCTTGAAATGCTTCTTGAAGTTAGAGAAAGATTGGTATATAATTTCTACAAGAAGGCCTCAAAGAACAACCCAAGTTTGTATGAGATCTATTATCAACAAAATCCAACTCTTTTTCAAAGGTTTTATTTTCTCACTTAGAAGTATGGCATGTTCTTCAATACCGAGGTCCTATAGGAAAGAGTCTTGTCTAAGTCAAGTTTAGGATCAAAATAAGTCACTCTCATCCATCTCTCAATCATCAAAATCAAATTCCATTTCACCAAAAAACTTTTGAATGCTTTGAAACATCATTCATGCTAAACTTATAGGTAAAATCATCATCACCTTGTGTGACTTAATACACCTAACCAAATTAGAAACCCTCTTGAGAAAATTTACCCCTAGGATAACACAAATTCCTAAGGTTTACAAGTTCAAAATCACCCTCTTCAATGAGTTTTCTCTAGGATAACACAACTTCCTAGGGATTTCAAGTTCATTATCATCTTGTTTGACTTAATGCACCTATTCAAACTATCAAACTCAAATCAATTAAAGCCCTAAGAAATTTAGCATATCCCCCCCCAAGGTTCTTCAAGAGTTTCACTCACCCAAATCATCCATCTTGCATCCCCATCATCACTTCTGATCCTTAGACTTTCCTAGCTCTTCTCTTTTGTGCTGAAAGACCAAGACCAAATGATCTATTTTATGGTTCAAACAAGATCCCAATACAATAACATGGAAATCTCTAAAGAAACATCAACTTCAAGTGACCTAAGTCAAACGCCCCCCGAGAAGAATCTAGTTGAATCATGCAACCCTTCAAAAAACTCATCTACCATCACAAAACCCTCTAGAGGAGGGTCATATAGAGGACATCACCAATGATGATCTGGGAATGATGCAAGAGGAAATAAATGAAATGGTTCAAAATCCTAAGAATCATAGAATCATGAATGCCATGTTGAAACTTAATCCCTCTTTATATATACATGTGTTTAAAGGGACCAAAATCCCTTCTGATGTTGACATGATTACCAATATGGAAAGGCCTCTTATGAGTATACCTCCAATATCACTCAATATATTCCCCAAGTCATATAAAAAATTGCTTCAACCTTTCCAATTGTTAACAAGGGAAGCGCCATGTTTTGTGAATTACAAAAGCATCACCTTGTAAACAACAAAGAGATAAATATCAAAACCACACCGGATAATTCCATCCTGGTAAATTCATTACACCTATATTCTCCACTTACTTTCCATAATCATGCAGACTCATCCCCATTTCATGCAACACCAATCTATCCATTGAATATACAAACTTCTCTCCTTATGATTTCACAAGGAGAGTGTGGGTTATTTGGGAGAGGGGGAGTCATCGATCCTTCTTCATCATCATTTTTCCAAGGGAACACACCACCATTCCCTCCATTACCTTTTAAATCCATATCATCTCTGGGGTTGGGCCTTCCTCCCCTACCCACTACCAATCTACCAAATCAAATAAATTAGAGAATCACATAAAACCTTCTCATTTTTCCATCAACATCACAAAAAATGACAACCATTCAAGCTATCCCAATGGTCAACACATCCATCATTCCCAAAATCTCTAAAAATATGGTTTCCTAGGGACCAATTATCTTGAGAACGCCATCCATAACTCAAATCCCAATCACCAACACGATCATTTCGATCATCACAATGGTTAACACTATTCCCAATCCACCATCGATTCCACCAAAATACAACATGAATAACTCATTCATCACCATGATTCAGGCAGTTCAGAAAGCCACTCACCAAAGGGTACTTCAACAAAATCAACAAGTTGCATAGTTGGATGCTCAGCAAATACAAACACAATTATCCACTCAACAAGCTGCACAAGCAACCCAACAAGCGTAGGCTTAGGCTCAAGCCCAACAACAGGCCCAAAGAGCGCAAGAACAATACCACATACAACTACAAGCAATCCAACAAAAAGAATACCAACAAGCCCTGCAAGACTTTCAGGCACAACAATGAGCTCAACAACAAGCTTTGTTAGTGTAACATTACCTAGACCAACAACAAACTTTATTGGCACAATAACAGCTAGACCAACAACAAGCTTTGTTGGTGAAACATCAGCTAGACCAAAAATAAGCTTTGTTGGGACAATAAAAACTTGACCAACAACAAGCTTTGTGGGAACAACAACATGACCAACAACAAGCTTTGTTGGAATAACAACAATTGGACCAACAACAAGCATTGTTAGAAAAAATGTAGGCATATCAATAGGCCTCAAAAGCACAACAGAGTTTGTAGTAAACCCCCTTCAATACCCCACTCATCAATCAAATACTGCAAACTCCTCAAAACACATTCATCCAACCTCCTGATCTGCAAAACGACTTTGTAGCACAGATCAAATTGGTATCGCAACAATTTTTGGACCTCTAGTCAGGAAAAAAAATAGAATGTCAGACAATTTGTACCCCTATCCTTTTGATAGAATTCTTAAAATGGTATCGTTCCCAAAGGGATTTGAAATCCCCAAATTCGATAAATATAATGGGATGGGAAACCCTGAAAATCACATCAAGGAGTTTCAAGTGCATTACATGGAAGTTACATACGATGACACGTATCTAATGCAACTATTCCCTTAGAGTCTAACTGAACCTTCCATGGTATGGTTCTCTCGCCTACCCACATGCATCAAATAATTCTAGGAAATGGTGGACACATTCCTCAAAAACTATGCATTCAACATGGGAATGGATGTTAGTCTGGAAGAACTATTAGCACTAAAACAAATAAAAAGAGAGCTATTCACCTCTTTCTTGTAGCTATGGTGATCCAAAGACAATCATAGCAAATGGACCATGCCAAAAGAAAAACAAGTTTGCACAATCATAGCTAATCTAGACGAAAACTTGGCATTCTATTTAAAAATACAGTGCATTACAACATATGATCAATTGATCCCAGAAGTGCTCAATATCAAAAGAGCCCTTACTACGCTAGGGGGTGCATCTACGTTTCCTACACAACAAGATAATCACCCATCCAACAGTTATAATGATAAACCTCACACATGTTCAAGGAAAAAATTTCACAAATGACAGAGTGGTCGATGCTAAGTTTGTCATCAGTGCTCCCAAGAAAAATATCTAAAACCATCATCAACCAAAGAAAAACAACTGCAACAATGTGTAAACTAATATACTAGCACAACAACAATCACCTTCAAACAACCAAATCAATAATCTGAGTGATCAATGAGGACCACCTCCCCAAAATAAGTTTCCTCCCAAGCAGAAGTTCACGGCCCCTGGGGTGCCAATCAAATCTATAATGAAGAAAGTAGTTAAAGAGAACCTTATCAAAATTTTCAATTCAGAGAAATATGTGGAACCCATGACAAAACCACCATGGTACAAAAAAAATACCCTTTGTAATTTTCATAAAATCAAAGGGCATACAACCGCTAATTGCACGAGATTGAAAAACATCATCCAAGATCTCATTGAGGATAAAATCTTAAATTTCAAGCAACTTGTTGGCAATCAAGATCTCACAATATACATAAATCTGATGCCCAATCACAATCAGGGAAATAATCAAGGAAACAATCAAGGAAATAGCCAAGGAAACCAAAATGGGAAACAAAATTGTGCTAGTTCAAACCTTGTATATGAAGGTATCATTGCATCCATAGATGAAATGGTCACAATCATTAGTGTCAAAGGAGCTAACACTGATTGTGGATTCACCACATGTGGTAGTAAGGTTACTATTTCAGGGGCATCGCAACCATCTAAGACCCCCATCTCAAATACGAAAAATGTTCCCTATGATTATAACATCATTGACCAACTAAAAAGAACCCCCACTTAGATCTCAATCATGGAGTTACTAAAATTTTTCGCTTCCCATAGGAAAATCCTTCATGAAGCATTATTTGTGTCCATTTTCTTCGCTAAATTGGATACAAAACAATTTCAAACTATGGTCAGTAACATCGTCACACCAAATATCCTCACTTTCTCCAACCAAGACTTCCTCACCCAACCATCTCACAACTGTTCACTTCACCTTCAAGTCTTGGCTCACAAGAAAAAGGTAATAAGGGTCTTGGTGGATGGAGGCATGAGCCTCAATATTTGCTCGCTTAAACTTATAAAGAACTGGGAGTCTCAAAAGACTCCATCAACAAAAAAAAAGGCATTACCATTAGAGCATGTGATGACTAAGAAAGAATGTCTCAAGGCACTATCAAGATCCCAATCCAAGGAGGACCAACTACTATGGAAACCACATGTCAGGTCCTTGACCTTGATTTTCCCTACAACATCCTCCTAGGATGCCCATGGATCCATGGAATGAAGGAAATTGCCTCAACATTTCATCAATGTGTAAAAATTTTATACTAGGATGAGGAGATCGCAATACATGGTGACCTAGAGCCATTTTCCTATTGCAAAAACTTCAAAGCCAAGTTTTACAATGTTCCCCAAGTACCAATGAATGATGAAGGCCCCTCCACTCCCTATGTGGATCCATCTAACCTCACCTCCACTTCTGTGACAAAGACACCTTCCATCCCCGATATATCCAACATCAAGCTCATGATCCGAGATAATGGGTGTGGAGATTGCAGAATGGGAAAAAAATATTTTGTTTTAGGAGAGTTACCTCAATCTCCTATGTCGCATGGATGACCTCAATTAGTTGAAACACTTACCTACAGTTTTAGGGAAAACCCTTCTAGATTCTATTGTTGGGGGGATCTAAGTCAAGAAAATGTGGATGAAAGAGACATTTTAAGCACACTATACCAAGATAAAACACCGACACCCACCCTACCCATGGATGAAACTAGCAGAGAATTGCAAATAATGTTTGGAATGGGCTATAATAGAAATGAAAGCCTTGGAAGGAATAGTGATGGACGAATTGAACCCATCATTGTAGAAAGATGAATGAGAAATATTGGCCTTGGATGTATCCCTTCGAGTATAACTTTACATGGAAGAGGTACCCCTAGTAGAGTAGTCAGGTCTCCTCCTCAAATATTGAAAGCCACCATTCAACTACTCGTATCAATAGGTTTGCCCCTAGATAATTTCATCTTTGACATAACAGAGGTCTATAGTAGTAGTGATGATGAGGATACCATAGCAGGCCTTCCCATTATTTTTGAGGACTCCTCCTTACTCATGATTAGTACATCATCTTTCGAGTCAGACCATCAGCCCCACAAGATAAACCTAGTTTACCCTCAACTCATCGACTATGACCAATGAGGACAATTGGTTCTAGACACATTCAAAAATGATGAGGCTCTCTCAGAGTTCATGGTACTAAGGGATACAATACCATACAAAAATCATAAAATTGGATTCAAAATTAGGTTGGACACATAGGCTTATTATGGAGAGATGATTGAGTCCTTCAGTCACAAAAGAAAAAGAATCGGAATAAGCTCACGTTCATTTAGTGAAAACCACACTGTGGCAATCTCTAACAATAGAATAGTAAAAATAAAGGATGCATCCAATGGTGAAAATCTTTGTGAGGCACCGAAGGATGAAGGATTCAATCTCCTGCTACTGCACTTCATCAATTGAAATCAACAATCCTAGCAGAATGGTGCAATCTTGTCAATTTGGGAACACAAGAAACACCACACAACACCTTCTATGTTGAATCACTCCTCATAGAAGAATAGGAGCTCTTAGGGGTATTCCTAAGAGAAAGAAAGGTGAAATTAACATGGACCTATGCTAACATGTCAGGTCTCGATCTAGAATTCGTTGTTCATCATTTAGTTGTCTACCAAAGAGGCAAAGCCAGTGAGACAAAAATTGAGAAAGACACACCCTCAGATAGCCTTGCTAGTCAGGGTAGAATTATAGAAAATCTTGAATGTCGGTTTCATATGCCCAATTGATTATCTAGAATGGGTGTCCAATCTTGTTCTAGTTTCAAAGCAAAATGGGGGCATCCGTATCTACACTAATTTCAGAGACCTAAATAAAGCGTATCCTAAGGATGAATTTACACTACCCAACATTGACATGATGACTAGACATAAGATGCTACCACTGATGGATGGCTTCTCAAGCTATAACCATATTATGATAGAAATGAAGACCAACATAAGACATCATTTACTTGTCCATGGGGCATCCACTATTGGGATATGATGCCATTTGGGCTAAAGAATGGAAGAGTGACATATCAAAGGGCCATGACACTAATTTTTCATGACATGATTCAAAAAATGTGGAAGATTATGTGGATGATATATTGGCCAAGTCAAGGAAACGACAAGATCACATAGTAGCTTTAAGTGCCATCTTTGATAGATTGGAGAAATGCAAGGTTAGACTTAACCCCAAGAAATGTGTTTTTGGTGTGCAATCAGGAAAAATCTTAGGATATATAGTATCAATGAGAGGAATAGAAGTGGATCCCACCAAATTCAATGTGATCCTCGACATGGAAGCACCTAGGACACTAAAACAACTTAGAGGCCTACAAGGCAGGCTCCAATCTATCAGAAGATTCATAGCACAGCTGGTGGATAAATTGATTCCATATTCACATCTACTCCACAAGGGAGTAACGTACAAGTGGGATAACAAGTGTGATCAAGCATTTAGTAAAATCAAAGAATATCTACTTACGCCACTAGTGTTAATGCCACCTACTCTAGGATAACCATCAATTCTATACATTTCGGCAACCATGGCAGCTCTCACTGCTTTATTAGCTCAACACGATGAAAATGGGAGAGAAAGAGAAATATACTACATTATTAGTAAAATGGTAGGGTGTGAGCTTAATTAAACACCAATAGAAAAAAATTTCTTGGCAATTATGTTTGCAGCCCAAAAAATTATACACTACATGTTGGCTCATCAAATCAAGTTGATTGCAAAGATAGATCCACTAAAGTATCTACTCTCTAAGGCCACTCGCACAAGATAAATGGCCAAGTGGGTCATGATATTGAATGTGTAGAGCACAAGGCTATCAAGGGTTAGGTAATTTCAAACCAATTGGTAGAGGCTCTAATCTATTCAGAGAATCCACTCATATCAGAGTTTCCAAACAAATCCATCTTTAGTCTCAGCATAGTCGATCACTAGAAAATCTACTTCAATGGATCATATAAACAACATGGATCAGAAGCCATTTGTTTTCATAACCCTGTTGTGGGATTGTATACCTAGATCCTAAAAATTGGCATTCCCCTGCACTAACAACATTGTAGAGTATGAGGCTTTAACCATAGGTCTCAAGATTGCAGCACAATGGGGGGTCATGACACTAAAGGTTTATGGGGATTTGTAACTTATTATCAACCGAGTCAATGAAAAATACTAGAATAAGGATGATAAGATGACACCATACAAGAAGTTAGTAGAGAGCCTCAAAGATTCATTCATCAATATCACCTTTGAGAAAATACCAAGGGCTAACAACAAAGCAGAATACACCATGGCAACAATTGGATCCTTAATGGATATCTCTCACAATGTCCCAAAATATGAATTCTTGGTAGAGCAGCTTCTCGTACCCGCATTCGAGGTACCAGAGTCATAATATGTGTGCGAACTCATTGGTCCTGGTGATCACTGGTATCAGGACACTTACACTTACTTGAGAATAGGAGTCCTCCCAGCTGACATAACCTAAAACCTTAAACGAGCCTTTGTCAAAATTTCCTTATAGTTTTTCATCCTAGGAGAAACCATCTATTGTAGGAGCATTGAAGGAACCCTATTATGTTGCTTAAATCTTGAGGAAGCCCTGACTACTCTGATTGAGGCTCACAATGGCACTTGCGGTTCACACTCAAGTGGTATGACCTTTGCTAAGAAGTTGCTAAGAACCAGGTACTACTAGCCAACAATAGAAAGAGAGGCACACGACTGTTTCAGAAAGTGTTTATAGTGCCAACAACATGGAGACCTTATTCGTGCACTAGCTCAACAACTTCATCCTATTGTTACACCTTGGCCCTTTTCATAGTGGGGGCTCTATCTCATTGGAAAAATCACACCCACCTCATCCAATGACCAAAACTTCATCATCACCGCCATGGAGTACTTCACCAAGTGGGTTGAAGAAATTCCCATGATCTACACAACTAAAAATCAGATATCCAAGGGTGATCCCACAATAGTGGTTTTCAATTTTTGTCCAAACTCGACATTGAAATTATTATTTTTAACTAAATCTTTACATTCAGGCACCTATAGCGGCTAAACCATGAGAAATTTGAAGATGATGCAAACTAGAGTCTCATCACATTTTGTCTCTAGATTCTATAAATATTTTAAAAAAAAAATTTGGAATTTGATTGCACTTCTTTGTCCATCTCCCACGAAAACTAGTTTTTTTCAGAAAACAACATTTTAAAAAAGTGACGCACACCCTATAATGCATAATTTTTTTTCATGAAGGATTAAATTATAATTCTTCTGAATTTAGATTTGTAACTCTAATATCTAGTTCTTCCATTTGGTTCAATAGTTTTTGTAGACATGAAAATCTGCAAATTTGGTTAGTAACATGGTTAGTAACATGATAAAAACAAAATAACAGAAATCACATCCTTATGAGATATTATTTCATAATTCATTGTAACTAAACATGAACAAAAACATGTAAGATATGAAATAAAACTATCCCATATTGGATTGGTGCTCTTTGAGTATGTGAAAGAGCCCTTTCCCAATCCTTGATAAGCTGAGTGAAATAGACAATGAGATGCTTGAACTCAAGTTGCCTATAGTGCAAGTGCTTTCAAATGTGGCTGTTGTGGCTGATTTGTGTTGAAATGCTTTGCATTTATAGATTCAAGGTTCAGAGATTTAGAGAGTTTGATGAATGTGGGATAATTCACAAGCCAATGACAAGATGACACTTGTCAAGCTGTGAGAGGGTGAGGAATGTGCAAGTCTTGGCCAATGTGCCAATTTGAATTTGAATTTTGCATGACTTGACATGTTTTGGGGGGATGAAAGGTGTAATAAATGCTATGTTGACTTGTGCAAATAGCATTTAAAACCTTGTTGGAAAGGACAAGTCCCTTTTGGGGGGAAGATTCAAATTGGAAGAATATTCCATTTTGATACCCTTTTGAATGTAATTAGAGGAATTATAAATCAATAAATTGATTTATTGGTGCAAATGGGTGGGTTAGTTAAGAGTTTGGATTTGACTCTAGTTGAGTCAAAAGCTAGAGAATAGTAATCATGATTATAAGTTAATTAATTTAGATTAATTAACTTAGGGGATTTTAGGGATTTGATATTTGATTTTAAATCAGTTTGATTTATTAAATCAAATAAGAAGAACCTTAGGAACCTAATTAAATAATTTGATTTATTTAATGAACCTTAGGAAATTAATCAATAAATTGTTTTAATTGATTAATAGAAGAAATGAATGTTAATTTGTATGATGCATGCTTGTTATTTTTGCATGTCTACATTTTGCCCCTCTTTGAAGCAATGTACTCACTGCATTGGTTCAAAGAATGATGCCACTGACATTGAAATTAAAAAATTTCATATTTTTCGAATGCCCCAATGAAAATAAGTACGTTAGTACATTGCCCCCTCGAGAGATCAAGCGAAAAGATACAATTTGAGGTGGATCTCGCGACAAAGAGGTTCAAAATGGATGTATGGATGGTTAGACTATATGATAATGATGATGAAAATGAGATGTTTGGAAGATGCTTAGGATAACAAATTTATATTATCGTAAACAAATTTAAATGATTATGCAATGCATGTGAGATGGATGAGATGGATGATGTTGTCCTGATAATGATATGACATGATTATGCAGGATGAGAGTGCAGATGCAAGATGGATGCATTGTTAGCGTGAAAGAGGATAGAAGAACAAGAGAGGATAGAAGAATGAGAGGGATCAACCCTTGAATCCAAGAAGATGCAGAAGTTCAACAAGCCAACTTTATTAGAGATGATGATGAAAGATGATGTATTGCTTATCCAGGAATGGGAGATAAAGAGCGTAACTTTCTTTATGTTTGATAACACACATAGGTGTGATGCATCAAGGTATTAAGAACCAGGATGGCGTTGCGCCTAGTGTGATGGACTCTGACTCGGCAATTAGATAGGAGTGATCTTGTTCACACTTGACATACGGAAACCTTAATAGGACGGACCCAACAAAGAAAGTATTCGCCAAGTTATTTTACAAGAACATCCAACAAGCACATCAGATAAAAAGATAATGATCATTGCCCCATTCCTTTCTCTCTAAACCTATTTTGTTTAGGCATCATCGAGAGGTCCTTGGAATGAGCGCAAAATAAGATAAGTCAACAAGACCAATATAAAGTAAATAAACAAGCTAATGTTCTTCGTATCGCTAGCCAGGCTAAACTAATGTGGGGTACTTGATGCTTATGTCCATCGTGGGAAAGCTTCATCCTAGGACATGTAGTGATCAGGGTTTTGGTAGGACTGATTGGGTGATAAGCTATTGATACTCCGAGTTGACCAACTTGTTGACTTACGGATCTAGACTTGAGACTCTGACGATTAGGCGTTCACTTTAGAACTTGCTAAACTTGCTTTTGACTAACTCACCAAAGGGTGAAAATGACGATGATTTATTATGAGTGATGACAATCACGGGTGAAAGCGAGATGAAATGGATGCACCATTTTGGTTTTTTCAAATGTTTTGAGGCTATTTTTGGAATTTTTGGAATTTTACAAATGTTTTTGGTATTTTCAAGATTTTCCAATGTTTTTGTTATTTTCAAGATTTTCCAATGTTTTTGGATTTTGTGTCAATTGACTTGACTGCGGATGAGATAGATGGGAAAATGGATGCCAATGCGACGGACGCATAAAGAATGACCTAAATGTAAAAAAGATAAGCAAATGAATGCCAATGTAATGGATGCCTAACTAGATGGGCAAATGGATGCCAATGCGACAGACGCATAATTGAATGGGCAAACGGATTGTCAATGCGACGGACGCATAAAGAATGACCTAAATGTATAAAAGATAAGCAAACGAATGCCAATGCGACGAACGCCTAACTAGATGGGCAAACGGATGCCAATGCGATGGACGCATACTGTCTCGGGGGATGATCAAAGATCAACCTTGCCTATGTTCAAGCTCAGAGATGACGTAGTTCAACAAGGTGGAAAAAAAACTGACAAGACTTAATGATGAAATTTTTTGAAGATTTTCTAATATTTCGACATGTTTTTGGATTTTTTGAATGATTTGGATGTTTTTGAAATTTTTGATGGATTTTGACAATTTGGATATGGATATGTGATGATATCAATGCTTTGTTTTGGGATTTTGTTGAAAACCAAGCTTAATGTTGATCAATCAGATTGATGGATTGATAGTTTGACTAAGTGTGTTAAGTCAAACAAAAGTGATAATGCACTCGTAAGTTCCAGGAAGTTGTGTTATCCCAGAGTAGACTCGTACAAAAAGGATAATTTGGCTAGGTGTTTTAAGCCAAACAAGGTGATTATGGATTTGTTAATTTGGCTAAGTGTGTTAAGCCAAACAGAGTGATGATAATGAACTTGTAAACCCAAGGAAGTTGTGTTATCCTAGAGTAAACTTGTGCACAAGATGATAGTTTGACTAAGTGTGTTAAGTCAAACAAGGTGATGATTGATTGGATTCGATTGATCAAGATCGATGAAGCTTGAGTTAGAACAAAATTGCTTTGATGATTTGATGTGACACAGATGTACGCATTAGATGCGACTGATATGAATTATTTGGATTGATATTCGATGAAAGATAAAGCATGATAAGGAATGTCTTCTTGTCAAAATATGCCATGGGCTAGTGACTTGGGATTTGCATATAATGAAACACCTTTCAAAAATCAGGATGTGCATGACCTTTGCCACAAATTCCATATCTAACATTGATTTTCCACTCTGTACTACCCCCAAGGCAATCGCCAAGTAGAAGCCACTAATAAAACTATCTTGAAAATCCTTAAGAAAATAGTTAATGAATCTGGTCATGATTGGCATCTATAGCTAAATCCTATGTTATGGGCCTACCACACTAGAATCTACATGCCAACAGGTGCCACCCCATTATCCCTAGTCTATGGATCAAAAGTCATCCTCCCAATTGGGATCGAGCTTTGATCATTAAGGATATCATTGCAAAACTTCATTAAAAATTAGGAATATCAAGTTTCAACGTTAAATGAGCTAGATTTATTAGATGAAGGGTACATTTATGCCCTCAACCATCTATAGCTCTATTAGAACTGCCTAAATCATAGCTACAAAAAGAAGATTAGAAGGTGAACCTTCCAAGTCGACAAACTTGTGCTAAAAGAAAATCAGAAGAATGTGTCAAACACAGATAACAAAGGTAAACTTGAGCCCAACTGGTTGGGACCTTTCATCATTATAGAAAGCTATAAATTAGGGGAATATCAGTTGTTAACACCAGAAGGCAAGCCTCTACAGGAGCCCCTAAACAACTGTCATCTCAAAAAAAATTATGCTGAAAAAATTGTAAGGTATATAACCAAAAAATACAAAAAAATAAAAAAATGTCCTGAAAAAAGGTCACCCTGATGAAAGCTTGGTAAACAGGCGTCTTGGTGACAACAACAAAAAAAACAAAAATACAAAAATCCAAAAAAATTAGAAAAAGAATTGAAAACATCAAAGAAAAAAATCGTCCTCTAGTGAAAACTACTTCGGTGGCGCTTTGGACAAGTACCTTGGTGAAAAACTAGAAAACAGGCGCCAAGCATAAATAAACCACTCCCCATCCACTAGGATCCTCACAAATTTTTCCAGACACTCACTTATCCATTACATTCAATCTATCCTTCCATCATCCATTCACAACTATGCCATAGCTTGATCTTGTGCTTGTATCATATTCCACCCTAGTACTACTTGGCATATTCCTAAGGTCAGTTTATCCTGCCATTATCGAAATATTATATAGCATCATGTTGGGGCATGTTCCTATACTTGCATTGGATCAGATTCATGTAATTCTGGTGATTTTCATCCAAATCAGTCAAAAAATCCAAAAACATCTAGAACCATATCAAAATCAAAAGTGGCATCTTTAGTTTGAACTACATCACCTCTGAGCTTGAACATAGGAAAGTTTGATCTTTGATCATCCCCTAAGACACCCTAGGTCAGTCCTCTAGACATCCATCACAATTTGGCAATTGGTTAGCCCATCTTTCTCATCATTAAGTCAAGTTTGTTGTCAGTTGAACTACGTGGTCTCTACATATATAAGGTAGAAAAAAATAATCTATGGATCAGCTCCCGAGACCCCTAGGATAGGTCTTTAAGTTATTCTCTTCATTATAAATCTTGAAAATACCAAAAACATTTAAAACATCTCAAAATATTTTTTTTTTGAAAAATCCAAAATGGTGCATCCATCTCATCTCGCTTTCACCCACGATTGTCTCATTCCTAATAAATCAATCAAAGCCTTCATCCTTTGGTGAGTCAATCAAGAGCAACTCTACCAGGTTCAAAAATGAACACCTAATCATCAAAGTCATAAGTCTAGGCCAGTAAGCAAGCAAGTTGATCAACTCAGAGTATCAATAGCTTATCACCCAATCAGTCTTACCACAACCCTAATCACAACATTTCCTAGGATGTATCCTTCCCACGATGGAAATAAGCACTAGGTATCTCATAGTAGTTTAGCCTTGGCTAGCGGTATGAAGAACATTACCTTGTTTGTTTACTTTTTCCTTGGTCTTTGTGACTTATCTTATTTTGTTCTCACTCCAAGGACCTCTCGATGATGCCTAAACAAAAATAGGTTTAGAGAGAAAGGAATGAGGCAATGATCATTGTCTTTTTATCCATTATTCTTGTGGGATACTCTTGTAAAATAACTCAGTCATGCATGCTTTGTTTGGTTTCTAGGAAGGATGTTTTAGGTATCTTGTTGACCACATAGGAAGGCTTTATTTTCTATGTTTTGGCTCGAGGTGCTTAGAATATTTGAACTACATCCTGAATAAGGTTTTGTATGCTAAGGGTGAACATGAATACTCCTAACTAATTGTTGAGTCAAATTCCATCACACAAGGTACAATGCCATCCTGGTTCTTTATACCTTGATGCATCGTACCTACGTGTGTTATCAAACATAAAGTAATTGGCCCTTTAAAAATCCCAACTCCTGGTAAGAAAATAATCATTATCATCATAATGTAGGCTTGTGGATCCTCCTTTCATCATCTTATTCTTTTTATTCTTCTATCTTTACTAAAATTTCTATCTAAAGTAGGTGTGAGATCTCAAAATATACAAGAGGCTACCCATGGCCGATGACTATCTATACATCACCAGAATTGTCTACATCAAAGAATTATCTTTCGTCCTTTGATCAATAGAACCACTCATCTCACATTTTATCGCAATATCAATTAGAAAATTAGCATTTTCTCCTGATTTCTTGAGAGGGAAATATACTAGCATAATCCTTTTCACTGTGGAAATAATGGGGCATTCAGAAAATCGATAATTTTTCAACTTTGATCGTAGCAGTTTATTTTTTGAACCAATACAATGAGTGCATTGCTTCAAAGAGGATAAAAATGTAGGCATGGAAAATTGACCGACACACTTGATCCTCATTACTAACATCATTTCATCCTGAATCAGACTCTCATCTTATCATCACTCTTCATCCATTAATTAAATAGATTATTATTTATCTAATTAATTATTTCTCCTCTTTTGATTGAATTAATCAATTTAATTTAATTAATCATCTATCTCTATTCATTTAAATAATTCATTTTATTTAAATTAAGTCTCTAAAGTATTCTTATTAAATTGAATAAATTAAACCTTATTTGATTTAATCTAACATTATCCCCTTTTAGTGAAATAAATTAAAACATTTATTTAATTAAACCCTTCTTGTCAATTTGATTTAAATAAATTCATAAATTTAAGTCTAAATTGTCACATCTCCTAATTCCTCATTATATCAATTAATCTTTGATTAAATTAATCTTAAATCATGTCCCATCCTCTAGCTTTTACCACTTTCCCATGAAAATAAATTTAATTCATTTATTAAATCTCTATTTTCTCTCAACGTCGCATAAAAGGGGAATACTCCCTCGAATTTGAATTCAAAACCAAAGGAACTTAGTCCTTCCAACAAGGCATTTAAGACCTCTTACATGTCTTTTGCATTAGGCCAAGTTACATTAACTCCATTTCCCTTCCCTCTAAACATGTCACATTCAAATTTCAAATTTGAATCTAATAGCATTTATCATGCACATTGATCAAAATCTATTCATTCCTCCTCTAATCACATGTGGACAAGTATAATTCTCTCATTGGTTTGTATTTTGTCACACATTCACCCAAATCCTTCAATCTCTCATTCTTCAAATCTATAAATAGAGGCCTCCTCTATTGCAATATCATCCACAATTTGAGAAAAGTTACTCTCTTCACATTGAGAGCTAATTTTGTCTACTTCATAGAAAGTGTTCATCATTTTCATGATCTCAAGCAAGGTTATGCCAAGATCTCATCAAGGAGCTTCAATCATCCAAAAAAAATTAGAAAGCTTACAAAGAAGTTTGGAAAGGGCCAATTTTGACACACCAATTGGCACCAATTCCCCCTTGGGATCATGTATTTGCATTGCTTAATTAGGATTTCATTTATATTTTATGTTTGTTCTTCATTTTTCTTATTATTGAGCATTGTACATGGATTTCATGGGGAATCCTTGTTTTATCTTGCATATGAGCTTACTAATGTGTTTTCTTCTTGTATTTGTGCGGGGATAGGATTGGAGTTCACAACAAATAATCCTCTTCCATCCTAGAGAACAACCTCTTTCAATAGCATGAAAAATAGCCATAGCCTCCATGAGATTATTAGAATGATGGCCCTTAACATTAATTACAAATGCAAATTAATTATTAATATAGCATAACAGAGATGATAAAGCTAAAGCTATTATTAATTTTCTCTTTTAGATATTGAATTACATTGTGTGGATTTAACTAAATATTCAAAATAAATTCAAATAAAATATTTGTTGAAATGAAATTAATACAAATTTTTTTCTAACACTTCACCTATTTAGATTTTAAAATAGAATATAGAATCACTATGTCAAGCCACATAGGCAATTCAAGGTATCTCATTAGACAACTACCAAAATTCAAGGCTCAAGTGGATGATGATGATAAGACAGTTTTTCTTAACAAATTACCTTCAAATATAATAATGTTATCTTTAAACATAAAGATAAATTATCAAACTACAAGCAATGCAATAGAATATAAGAAAATGACAATGTGAAAAGACAAAATACACTACTATTCAGAAACAAAACCTTTTTAACAATTTCACTATAAAGCTCATTACTAAGCTCATTATATTGACTTGTAAATTAGGAATGTGGATGCAACAGGGAAACATAACACTTTGATATACGGGTATGTGCAGGATCATCATGGAAAAAATAGGTCCTTAAGTGGCAATGAAAATTCAGAAAATCAGAGTTGGGCAACTTGACATAAAAATTTGAATAGGTTATCTATATTATTTCAAAAATATATAAGAATAGAATCTGTGGAAAATTGAATTTAGTTTCTAAATAACTAGGTTAATTTTTGTGAAAAAAAAATCTATTTGGTGAAAATTTGAAATTTCAATGCAGTAGTACTAAAATTTCAGGGAAAAAATAAAAAGTAGGTATCTATCTGACCACCCTAACCATAATAAAATCATAATATTTTTTTATAACATTTTAGATATAAGTATAGGACTCATGTTCAGATGTGATGCATATTACTTTGTAATTTTTTTTCAAATAAATAATTAATTATGAATTTTTTATTACAACTTCTTAAAAATATAAAAACTCATATGTCTGACCACCTTAACTTGGTCTAAAATTAATGGAATTTTTAATTTATTTTTTAATCCTATAGTATGTGAAGCATAGACTGTGACACATGTTTTGGATTCAAAAAATGTGATACCATTTGAAAGCTATAGATGTTTTTCTATCAGACTATCAATTAGGACTTTAGTCGTAATTCTAAGAAAAAATAAATAATTATTATTTATTAGATTCTAAGTAAAATATAATATATATTGGTAGAAAGCTGAGAATCGCTTTTACAAATCCTTTTCATTTCATCAATTTTAGGTAAAATAAAAGTCGTCAGCCACATGGGGGGAGTCTGGAAAAACAAGGTAAGTTGTTAAACACGTTTTACGTGTTGACTTTTAGGATTGGCAGATCCGAACCAAATCCTGAGCCTAATACCAAGGCATTAAATTTTGTGTTAGAATACCAGATATCAGATTCAAATCGAATATCTGATTCAAATCGGATATCCGATTTATATCGAATATCTGATTCAAATCTGATATCGAATTTGAATTCGATATATGATATCTTTTAGATCAATTTCAAAACAATTTATACAATCTTTAATATATTATTTAAAAATGAAATTAAGTTTATAATTTAATATATATAATATCCAATAATTTTATAATGTAATATATTTAATGTACAATTTATGATAATCTCTTACCGAATGATGTATTTAACATATAATATATTATTTATCTCTCTTTCTCTCTCTCTCTCTCTCTCACTCTCACTCTCTCTCACTCTTCCCTCTCCTTCTATCTCTCCCTCTCTCCCTATCCCTCTCCCTCTCCCTCTCCCTTCCCTCTCCCTCTCTGTCTCCCTCTCTCCCTCAACTCTAAACCCTCTCTCCCTCTCCCTCTCCCTCTCTCCCTCAACTTTAAACCCTCTCTCCCTCTCCCACTCTCCCTCTCCCTCCCCCCACTCTCCCTCTCTCTCTCCTCTCCTCTCCCTCCTCCCGATCCTATCTCCCTCCACTCTCCCTCCCTTTATCTCCCTATCTCCCTCTCCCTCTCTCCCTCCCTTTATCTCCCTATCTCCCTCTCCCTCTCTCTCTCTCTCCATCTCTCCCTCTCTCTCCCTCTCTCCCTCTATCTCTCTCTCACTCTCTCCCTCTCCTTCTGTCTCTCCCTCTCCCTATCCCTCTCCCTCTCACTATCTCACTCTCCCCTCTCCTTATATCTCTCCCTCTCCCTCTCCCTCTCCAATGCAACTCTAAGTGATTTGACGTATTTGAGTGCAAGAGAGAACCATACCTAGCATAAACATAGCCATCTGGACGTGTTGGAATAGTCTATTGGGTCATATGAGTTTGAGAATGAAAGTTGCACCATTTTGCATTTTTTTCCTCAACTGACAACTCATCACCATGGGAAAATTCCTTTGAGATAGAAAAAACTAAGAGAGGTTATTGTAGATGGTCTCAACACAATCCCATTCCTCCAATGAAGATTTTGTAAGCATCATGGTTTCTGAGAAATAGTCCATCAAAGTTTTCTGCCTTTTAGCACTTTGGACTCTTAAGGGAAAACACCGTTTCAATGCAGCTCAAAGCAATTCGGTGTATTTGGGTGCAAGAGAGAACCATACCTAGCATAAACGTACCCATCTAGATGTGTTGGAATAGTTCATTGGGTCGTACAAGTTCAAGAATGAAAGTTGCACCACTTTGTAACTTTACACTGCTTGCATCTGGCAACGTTTCCCTCAACTAAAAACTCATCACCATGGGAAAATGCCTTCGAGATAGAAAAAACCGGGAGAGGTTATTGTAGATGGTCTCAAAACGATCCAATATCCTTAGATGAAGAGTCTATAAGCATCATGGTTTTCGAGAAATAGTCCATCAAAGTTTGCTACCTTTTAGCACTTTGGAGTCTTAAGGGAAAACGCCGCTCCAATGCAGCTCAGAGCGATTCAGAATATTTGGGTGCAAGAGAGAACCATACCTAGCATAAATGTACCCATCTGGACATGTTGGAATAGTCCATTGGCTCTTACGAGTTCGAGAATGAAAGTTGCACCACTTTGCAACTTTACACTGCTTGCATCTAGCAACTTTTCCCTCAACTAAAAGCTCATCACCACGAGAAAACGCCTTCGAGAAAGAAAAAACCAAGAGAGGTTATTGTAGATGGTCTCAACAAGATCTCATATCCTCAGACAAAGATTCTGTAAGCATCATGGTTTTTGAGAAATAGTTCATCAAATTTATCTGCCTTTTAGCACTTTGGACTCTTAAGGGGAAACACCACTCCAATGCAGCTCGAAGTGATTCGGCGTATTTGGGTGCAAGAGAGAAACATACCTAGTGTAAACATACCCATTCGGATGTGTTGAAATAGTAATCTAGGTTGTACAAGTTTGAGAAAGAAAGTTGCACCACTTTGCAGCTTTACACTGCTTGCATCTAGCAACTTTTCCCTCAACTTAAAACTCATCACCACAGGAAAATGCCTTTGAGATAGAAAAAACCGAGAGAGGTTATTGTAGATGGTCTCAACACAATCCCATATCCTCAGATGAAGAGTCTATAAGCATCATGATTTCTGAGAAATAGTCTGTCAATGTTTTCTGCCTTTTAGCACTTTGGACTCTTAAGGGAAAACGCCGCTCCAATGCAGCTCGAAGCGATTCGGCGTATTTGGATGCAAGAGAGAACCATACCTAGTGTAAACGTACCCATATGGATGGGTTGGAACAGTCTGTTGGGTCGTACGAGTTCAAGAATGAAAGTTTCACCACTTTGCAACTTTACACCTCTGTAGAGATTTGGGGATGTCCTCTTCAGATCACTCTATTCTGAATAGGTTTACGAAGCTACCAATGTTAAATCCAAGTTGACTGACTTTGAGAAAATCATATCCCAGTAAACATGATAGAGGTCCCACTTCTTCTTGAATGTAGGAGCACCATCCGACCCTTTATCTCCATTCCTCTTGAGGGATATTTTCTTTCCTCATTTTCCTTCCTTCTTCGAGGATTGAGTAGAAAGAACATGAATGTCTTCATTTGTAGGGCTTCATCCAATACATCTTGAATACAATCATCTCTCAATCGATCAAACTTGGGAAGTTTCAATCTCACGACGATTCCTTGAATGTAAGACTCCAAAGATGAAGGAAGACCATTAAGAGCCAACATGGTCAAATCTTTGTCATCAATAATACGACCGTTTCTCTCACTGTCTTCAACTTAGAGATCATGTAATACAACTGAAAGCACTAAAAAATGAAACACATAAGACAATGAACACAACAAGAAATTTTCTTACAACTCAGGCCCAGCTCATGGCTGAATTTGAGACAATGAATAATAGCACCTCTCATAGATGCAAAGATACAATCGAATATGCTTCTCCTTGAAATCGGCCTACTGCTGCAAGATGAAGTACTTCTGCTCAAGTGCAAACTTTTGCTTGGATTACAAATTATGTTGAATGAACTTGATTGAGGAAATGAACAAACATCACCTCTTATTTATACAAAAGGAGGTGACTCTTCAAGGAGGTCGTCCTCTCTTGAAAATAATAAATTACAAAATAATATCAAGGAAGGTTGGCCTCATCCATTTAAATAAAATGAGTATAAATTAAATAGCCATAGGCTATCATTTAATTTATTTCAACTTAATTTGATTGCTATCATGTATGAAAAATGTGATAGCATAGACAAGGAAGTGGACTATTTTAGAAAAATCTTCAAAGAAATGTGGTCTCATAGAATTCAATGACAAACAAATGCAATTGACAACTGCTCATAGATTTTAGTTATGTAATGTGAAGTAATTGTATAACTGCTTAGGTTGACTTTGTTAGAACTATCTAGTTGTTAGTTATGCAATGTAAATTAATTATTTGAGGTTGAAAGATGTGTAATGCAATGTAATTAGTGATATAAATATAAACTACGTAATATAACCATTTAGTTTTAAGTTATTGTACATTGATATTTAACCATTGCTCAAGATAAAATTTTCAAAGAGTTCAATCATTCGCATGAGGAACAAATTAAATTTCGATTGTCAACTTCTATATATCAAATTATCCAATAATCAAGTGTATGCCCATATATAAAAATGGCATCGATGCCAACTCAAACAAAGTTTTACAAAATCTAGCATATGCCATCTCAATATGTATTCAAAATTTACATGCCAAAATGTCTATCTCATCCTAAACTACTGGTGGATCATCAAAATGGAGCCTCTTTGAAGCACTCATTGGCTCTGAAGGTAGTTGCACAAGAAAAATTCAAACCACAATTGAGATAAGTTATAATATATAATTTAAAATCGAATAATTAACATCAAAATCAATATACATTGAATTTTAATTGAACTCTAAAATTGAAATCTTGATTACCTAGAATATACGTCTCTTCAAAGGGTCAGGAGTCCTAGAATATACCAAATCAAATTTTGAAATGCCAGTCTATATATGTGAACAAAAACATAAAATTGATCCAAGTTAGCATAAAATTATTGGCAATAGGAACTTATTTACCAAACACAAAATAAAATAAGCACATACCTCTTTAGGTTGATCTTTTTCTTTATTTCCTTCAACTATTTCGACACCTCCTCCTTGAGGTGTTTCAACACCTAATCTTTGAGGTGTTCCAATAACTACTCCTTTAGGCGGTGTGTCCCTTGTCATCATATTTGTAAAGCTCATAATTGTCTGTAGATAAAATTGACAAGTACATATGAAACTACCAATCTATGTCGACGTATGTATAATCAATATAAGATCTTAAAAATATTAATTCAATCCAATTTGAGTTCAATTACCTTCCCCTTATCTAGATTTGTGCCAACATAGTCTGGACGATGATGCACCTCACTCGTACTAGGTATTTCCTATAGGAGGAAAACAAGATAAACATATAAGTTATTATATAATTTCATTAATAAAAATTCAAATGACAAGCAAGTATATAATATAAAATGTAAACAAGTGAGTGTGAAAATATATATTGCATGTGTGTCCAAGCCAAATGAAATGGCCCTAAGGGTGCTATCAGTCACCCGTGTGAGATCCTCCTCAAACATCAACTGTTAAATAGACCATGTAAATAAATATTAGTACTTGATACTATCTCTTATTAATATTCATTTAAAAGCAAATGCAAGTTATGAAATTACAACTTAAATCTTACCTGTGTCACTATTCCAGCATCTCCCTCTCTAGCAGGAGAGGACTCTATGGGGTGCACTCCACTCCCCTGTGAGTGATCTATAATTTCCACATCATGGAGGTCATAATCAGAAGTGTTTAAGGGATGCTCAGGGGGTTGTATAAGAGGACCCAAATATATCTGCCAGCACATAGTGCAAGTATGTGGCACACAAATATGTGGACCTAAGGAGGAGGATGCAGCATCACTCGAGCCTTCACCAACATCACAAAAATGTGGCTGAGCTACTACAGAAGCATGCGATACCAAATGACCACTCAAAGAGTGAATAGCCTGAATAGTCAGTGTGGATGCATCTTGGATAATCTCTGGATGATATATTGGAGGTGGCGGAGGAAGGGGAGGAATGGGAGGAAGGGGAACATTTGGGCATGGGACTACTCTAACTACCCCTGGTCTATCTTGGGGAATACCTCCACCGATGCCCTAGAAGGGTTTAATGTCAAAGTAATTGACATGATGCCCTAACACAAACTCAACATATAATTTTTTAATAAAGTAAAATGGTATGCCAGAGTTATTGTTTGGTGGTTTATCAAAAACCATACACTAATGATCCCAAAAGTTAGCTACAATGTCCCTATGCATGCACCATTTTATGGAAAGTTTTATTTTATTAACATTCACTGGCAAACCGGTGCGGGGGTCAATGAATAAAGAGGCTATTTGGGCTTTGGTTATTTGGAGATCTTTCACATCATCGTAAGACAATTCACATCAATAATATTCTCTCGTGTCTTCTTGCCATGAATAAAAGGAATTATGTTGGGTGGAGAGGGTTTCTATATTTTTAACTAATTCCCTCAATGTGTTTGTCATATCTCTCAATTGAGGCATTGTCTAATAAATTTCACAAATTCCCCTCAATTGCCCCAATTTTTCACCAATTAAGTCTTTAATTGGTGGCTGTAGAGGTGGTGGAGTGTTTGGCATTTGTGGATTTTGATTTGCAGCCATAATACCTAACTAAAGTTAAAAACTAATTAAACTAATTGAAATTACACAATATAAATGAAATTATTGTAAAAAAACCCTAGTTTTTAATAAAAATCCAAAAAAACCATACTTTTTCACAAAAATCAATAAAAAACTCATATTTTTGATAAAAATGCATCAACAACACTAATTTTTAATCAAGATCCATTTCAAAACATTAAGTTTTAATAATAAAAACAATGTAAACTCTAGTTTTTTTATAAAATCAATAGAAAACCCTATTTTTGAGTTTTTTTCAATAAAACCTACTTAAACATAAGAGAATCTACTTCAAAAATCTATTACAAGATTGAAAAAACCAAATACATACCTTTGAAATCGAATATCTGATCAAAGCGGATATCGGATTTAGGTTTTTTCCTTTTGTGCCCGTGTCAAACTGTGAGTGAAGTTAAGCAGTCGGCTGTTCTTTTTATATATAGTTTCCAGAAATCAGATATCCAATTTGGATCGGATATCCGATTTGTGGAAACTAGGTTTGGTTTTTGGTTCAGGTAAATGTACTAACACCCGAGCCTAGAAATGTCAAGTCGGCATTTCCGCATTTTTGAGCCGATCCAAAACATGATTTTTTCTCATTGCCACTTTTTGGTCCATCATGATCCTACACATACCTAGACAAGGTATTTTAATAGAGTTGGTTTTAAAAAAATAGGTATTTATGAAAACAATGAAGGAATGACAATATTTATAGTCTTTCAAGGAAAAATCAAATGGCAGATGAACATAAGACTTGAGCTAATTAGATTTATGTTGGAGTCAACTCAAGAGAAATTTAGAAAAAAATATTTCAAATCCATTAGAAGATAAAAATGAAATATTTAATTTAAAAATTTGAGAAATAAGAGGAATAAGTTTCGAGTCATATAAAAAGTCAATTGATAAGTGAAGAAGAGGTTTCTTAAACAAGATAGAGACAATTGCTAGAAGAAGTAAACTAATGTGATAAAAATGGATAATTATCGCTCATTTCAATAAACAATAAAATATTATTTAATTAAACAAATATATTGATTAGTGAATGATAACTAATTATAATTAATTAATAATGCTATTATGGTAAATGATAATACATGATGGTAAAAGTGATCATTAATAAATTATCAATAAATCTTATGGGTATGTGCAGAATCATGATAGGCCAAAACATAGCAATATGATGGGTATGTGGCCGATGAATTTTTTTTTACCCAAAATTGATGAAATGAAAAGGGTTTTTAAAGGAGATTCTTAGATTTCCACCAATATGAATTATGCTTTACTTTGAATTTAATAAATAATTATTATTCATTTTCTATTGAATTATAACTAAAGTCCTAATTTTAGGTTGATTGAAAAAAATCTATAGCTTTCAAACGGTATCATATTTTTTGAATCCAAAACATGCGTCACATTCTGTGCTTCACATACTATAAGATTAAAAAATAAAAAAATGAATTCATGAATTTTTGACCAAGTTAAGGTGGTTAGACATATAAGTCTTTACATTTTTAAAAATTTGTCATAAAAAAATTATAATTAATTATTTACTTGGAAAAAAATTAGAAACAAATATGCATCAAATCGGGGCATGAGTCCTCTACTTATATCTAAAATATTATTAATAAATATTATCATTTTAATGTGGTTAGGGTGGTCAAACAGACACCTACTTCTTATTTTTTCCTTGAAATTTAAGTACTACTGTATTGAAATTTCAAATTTTCACCAAATAGATTTTAAATTTTTGTAAATAAACCTATTAATTTAAAAATAGGATTCAATTTTTTACAAATTTTATTCTTACATATTTTTGAAATAATATAGATAACTTATTCAAAATTTAATGTCAAGTTGCCTTACTCTGATTTTTCTGATTTTTTTGCCACTTAAGGGCCTGGTTTTTCCATGATGATCCTGCACATACCCTTATAGTAAATGATAATAAATTAATATAAATTAATAAATGGAAGGTTAATGATTAGATAAAAAAATTTGAGGTGAGATATGTTTAGAGGCTCCTATAGAGGCTTGCCTTCTAGTGTTGCTAATTGATATGCTCCTGATTTATAGCTAGTTGTGATGACGAAAGGTCCTAGCCAGTTGGGCTCAATTTTTTTTTTTCTCTTTGGATTCGGCATATTATTTTGGTTCTCTTTCATCACAAGTTCAATGACTTGGAAGGTGCATTGCTTGATCCTCTTGTTATAACTATGTTTCAAGCGATTCTTGTAGACCCGTAGATGATTTAGGGCATCCATGTGCCATTCATCTAGTAACTCTAGCTCATTTAGTCTTGGAACCCTATATTCCTCATCTGTGATGAGGTTTTGCAAAGATATTCTTAGGGACGAGAGATCGATCTCAATAGGGAGTATGGATTATGATCCGTAGACCAGGGAGAATGGGGTGGTGCCTGTTGGCATGTAGATACTAGTGTGGTAGGCCCATAAGGCAGGATTTAACTTCAAATGCCAGTCATGACTAGATTCATTTATTGTTTTCTTAAGGATATTCAAAATGGTTTTGTTGGTAGCTTCTGCTTGGCCATTTCCTTGTGGTAATATGGTGTGGAAAAGAATGTTGGATTTTGAGTTTTTGGCACAAGTCACGGACATCCTAATTCTTGAAGGGTGTCTCATTATCAGAGATAATGGATTTAGGGATGCCATATTAGAAAATAAGGTAGTTCAAGATGAACTTGGATATCTTATTTCTAGTGATGTAGGTCATGGGAATTTCTTCGACCCATTTTGTGAAAATTTTGTGGCAGTGATGATGAACTTGTGGCCATTGGATGAGGTGGGTGAGATTTTACCTATGAGATCGAGCCCCCATTGTGAAAAGGGCCAAGGTGTAACAATAGGATGTAATTCTTGTGTTGGTGCATGAATGAGATCTCCATGTTGCTGGCACTATAGACACCATCTGACAAAGTCATGTGCCTCTCTTTCCATTATTGGCTAGTAGTATCTAGTTCTTAGTAACTTATTGGCCAAGGTCATACCACTTGACTGTGAACTGCAAGTGCCATTGTGTGCCTCAATTAGAGAAGTTAGGGCTTCCTCAAGTTTTAAGCAATGTAATAGGGTTCCCTCAATGCTTCTACAAAAGAGGGTTTCCCCTAGGATGATAAAATGTAAGGATCTTTTGACAAAGCTTCATTTGAGGTTCGGGGTGATATCGGCTGGGAGAACTCCTAGTCTCAAATAGGTGTAGATGTCATGATACTAAAGATCACTGGGACCAACACGTTCACACACATATTTCAACTTCGGTACATCAAAAGTAGGTACGAGAGGCCGGTTTACCAGGAATTCGTGTTTCGAGATGTTGCGAGGAATATCTAGAAGGATCCAATAGTTTCCATTGCATCAGCCGCTTTGTTGTTTGCCCTTTGTATTTTCTCAAAAGTGGGTATGTGCAAGATCATGATGGGCCAAAAAGTGGTAATATTTAGGCCATATGATGGCCCATGTGGCTGACGACTTTTTTTTTACCCAAAATTGATGAAACGAAAAGGGTTTTTAGAGGAGATTCTCAACTTTCCACCAATATAAATTATTCTTTGCTTTGAATTTAATAAATAATTATTATTCATTTTCTATTAGAATTACGAATAAAGTCCTGATTGATAGGCTAATTGAAAAACATCTATAACTTTCAAGCGTTATCATATTTTTTGAATCCAAAATATGTGTCACATTCTATGCTTCACATAAGATAGGATTAAATAAAAAAAACTTGAATTTCATGAATTTTTGACCAAGTTAAGGTGGTTAGACAGATGGGATTTTATATTTTTTTTAAGTTGTAATAAAAATTCATAATTAATTATATACTTGGAAAAAAATTATAAAAGAATATGCATCACATTGGGACATGAGTCCTCTAATTATATCTAAAAGATTATAAAAATATATTATCATTTTATTGTGGTTAGGGTGGTCAGACAGACACTTACTTCTTATTTTTACCCTGAAATTTAAATACTACTCCATTGAAATTTCAAATTTTCACCAAATAGTTTTTTCTTTTTTAAATAAAGGTCTAGTAGTTTAGAAACTACATTCAATTTTCAACATATTCTATTTTTACATTTTTTTGAATTAATATAGATAACTTATTCAAATTTTTATGTCAAATTGTCTAACTCTGATTTTTTGTCTTTTTATTGCCACTTAAGGGCCTATTTTTTCCATGATGATCCTGCACATACCCAAGTGATATCAATAAAAGATTCTTTGAGGCTTTCTACCACCTTCTTGTATGGTGTAATATTATCATCATTAGTTTGGTATTCACTATTGACTTGGTTAATGATAAGCTATGAATCTCCATAGACCTTTTATACCATGATTTGCCACTATGCCGCAATATTGAGACCTATGGTTAAAGCCGCATACTCTGCGATGGTGTTGGTATAGGGGAATGCCAACTTGTAGAACCTTGGTATGCAATCCCCTTGTGTGGTGATAAATAAAACACCGGATCCCAATCCATGTTGTGTGTGGGAACCATCGAAATATAGTTTCCAATGATCAGCTATGTTAAGATTAAAGATGGACTCATCTTGAAATTATGATATGAGCGGGTTCTTCGCATAGATGGGAGATTCTGCCAACTGGTCCACAATGATCTATCCTTTGATTTCCTTTCAATCCACATACTCAATGTCATACTCTAATAGTATCATGAACCATTTAGCCATTCTTCCCGTGAGCATAGCTTTTGATAGTAGGTATTTTAAGGGATCTATTTTGACGATGAGCTTGATTTTATGTGCCAGCATGTAGTGTCGGAATGTCTATGAAGAAAACACTACTGCTAGGAAATATTTCTCAATAAATTTTTAGTTTAACTCGTGGCCAACCATTGTCCTATTGATGTAATAGATAGCCTTTTCTGCTCCATTTTCATCATGTTGAGCTAGAAGAGCGCCCAAAGCTACTATTGTTGCTAAGATGTATAGGATCAAAGGTATTCCTCCAATGGATGGTGTGAGTAGATATTCTTTGATTTTTATAAATGCTTGATCATATTTTTAATCCCACTTGTATGGTACTCCCTTGGGACTAGATGTGAATAGGAAATTTGTTTTTCCGCAAATTGCGTTATGAACCTCTAGGTGGATTGGAGTCGTCCTTGTAATCCTCTGAGTTGTTTTAGTGTTCTTGGTGCTTCCATGTCAAGGATTTCCTTAACTTCTATAGGATCCACCTCTATTCCCCTCATCGACACTATCTATCTTAGGAGCTTCCCTGATTGTACCCCAAAGACACATTTCTATAGGTTAAGCTTGAATTTATACATCTCCAGTCTATCAAATATGTTACTTAGGTTTTCTATGTGGTTTTTCTTCTTCATTGATTTTTCTAGTATGCCATCCACATAATCTTTGATGGTTTTGTGTATCATGTCATTGAAGATTAGTGTCATGGCTCTCTGATATGTAGGCCCAACATTCTTTAGCCCAAATGGCATCATATTCCAGTAGTAGGTGCCCCAAGGACATGTGAATGTTTTCTTATGTTGGTCCTTTTTTGTAATCATTATCTAGTTATACCCCGAGAATCCATCCATCAGTGATATCATCTCATGTCTAGTCGTCATGTCCACTATCATATGAATGTTAGGTAGTGGAAAATCATCCTTAGGACATGCTTTGTTAAGGTCTATGAAGTCTATGCAGATGTGGATGCCCCCATTTGGTTTTGAGACTAGTACAAGGTTGGATACCCACTCTGGCTAGTCAATCGAGCATATGAATCCAACATCCAGGAGTTTTTGTAACTCTACCTTGAATAGCAAGGCTATCTAGGAATGCATTTTTCTTAACTTTTGTCTAACCGACTTAGCTCTAGGGTAAATAGCTAAATGATGAACCACAAATTTCAAATCCAGATCTGGCATGTCAGCATAAGTCCATGCAAATTTTACCTTCTTTTCTTTCAGAAATGCCACTAGCAGTTCTTGTTCCTCTGCCAATAGAGACTCAACATAGAAAGTGATTTAATGTGCCACCTCCATTCCCAAGCTAACAAGATTACACTGCTCTGCCAGGACTACTGATTTTTCTTGATGTAGAGCAGTAGGGGGGAGATTCAATCCGTCATCCTTTGGTGCCTCAGAGAGTTTCTCACCTTTGGATGTGTCCTTTATTTTTACTATTTTGTGGTTAGAGAGTGCCACATTGTGGTTTTCACTCAATAACTTTGAGCTTATTCTCAATATTTTTCTTTTGTGATTGAAGGACTCAATCATCTTCCTGTAATAAGCTTGGGTATCTAAAGTGATGTCAAAACCTTCCTTATGATCCCCAGACGGAATTATATCCCTTAGTCCCATGAATTTTGAGAGAGCCTCATTGTTTTTAAATGAGTCTAGAATTGGGGGTCCTCGTTGGTCATGATCGATGAGCTGAGGGTATGCTAAGCTTATTTTGTGGGTTTGTTGATTTTACTCAGAGGGTGAGGCACTAATCAATAGTAAGGAGGAGTTCTAAAAAAGAATTGGAAGGCATGTTATGGTATCATCATCATCACTACTAATGCAGACATCATGACGTCAAAGGTGAAGTTGTCAAGCACGATGCCTGTGCATACAAGTGGTCTAAGGGTGGTTATTGGTACCTAAGGGGAGGACCTAACTACCCTATTGGGAGTACCTTTGCCACATATAGTTATACTCAGGGTATTACATCCAAGGCTAAAGTTCCATATTCTTCTTTCTACGATGATGGGCTCCATTCGTCCATCATTGTTCCTTCGAAGGCTTTGGTTTCTATTGTATCCCATGCTAACCATTATTTCTAGCCCTCTATTAGCTTCATCCATAGGTAAGGTGGGTGTGGGTTCTACATCATGGTATATTGAGCTTGAAATATCTTTCTCATCAACATTCTCCCCACTTAGGCCTCCCAAATGCCAGAATCTAGATGGGTCGGCCCTAAGGGTGTGGACAGGTGTTTCGGTTGATCAAGGTTGCCCATGTGATGTTAGCTGGGTCAATGTATGTAGGTATGTGCAAGATCATGATGGGCCAAAAAGTGGCGATATGTAAGCCATATGATGGTCAATGTGGCTAACGACTTTTTTCTACCCAAAATTGATGAAACGAAAAGGATTTTTAGAGGAGATTCTCAGCTTTCCACCAATATAAATTATGCTTTACTTTGATTTTCATAAATAATTATTATTCATTTTCTATTAGAATTATGAATAAAGTCCTGATTGATAGGTTGATTGAAAAACATCTATAACTTTCAAATGCTATCATATTTTTTGAATCTGAAACATGCTTCACATTCTATGCTTCGCATACTATAGGATTAAAAATAAATAAAACCAAGTTAAGGTGGTTAGACAGACAAGCTTTTATATTTTTAAAAATTTGTAATAAAATATTCATAATTAATTATTTACTTGGAAACAAATTATAAAAAGATATGGATCACATCGGGACATGAGTCCTCTACTTATATCTAAAAGCTTATAAAAACATAATATCATTTTATTGTGGTTAGGGTGGTCAGACAGACACCTACTTCTTATTTTTACCCTGAAATTTAAATACTACTACATTGAAATTTCAAATTTTAACCAAATAGATTTTTTTTTTTTAAAATACAGGTCTAGTTGTTTACAAACTAAATTCAATTTTCTACAGATTCTATTTTTTACATTTTTTTGAAATAATATAGATAACTTATTCAAATTTTTACGTCAAGTTGTCTAACTTTGATTGTTTGTCTTTTTATTGCCACTTAAGGGCCTGTTTTTTCCATGATGATCCTGCACATACCCATGTAGTGGATAGGCCTTCATCATTTTTCGGCACTTGGGGGATTTTATAAAACTTGGCTTCCAAGGTTTTGTAGTAGGTGAATGGTTTGGGATCCATGTGTATAGTGACCTCCTCATTTTGGTGCAAGAATTTCATGCATTGGTGATATGTCGAGGCCATTGGTTTCATTCTGTGGATCCATGTATATCCTAAGAGGATGTTATTTGGTAAGTCAAGGTCGAGGACCTGACAGGTAGTCTCCATGGTTGTTGGTCCCACTTGGATTGGGATTTTAATAATGCCTTGAGACACTCTTTATTGATCATCAAATGCCCTTATTGTGATACTCTTGTTCTTGTTAATGGAATCCTCGAAAAATCTCAAGTTCTTTATAAGCTTGAGAGAGAAAATATTAAGGCCTACACCTCAATCCACCAAGACACTTTTAACATTATTTTTATGGACTAGCACTTCAAGGTGGAGTGTGCAGTTATGAGATGGTTGCGGGGGGAAGTCCTGGTCAAAGAATGTAAGGAGATTCAGGGTAATGATATTACCAACCATATCTTGAAACTGTTATGTGTCAAGAGTGGCAGAGATGGTGGATGCTGCTAAAGCTTCATCAAGAATCTGCCTATGGGCAGTTAAAATTTTTAACAGTTCCATGATGGAGATCAATGCAGGAGTTACTCTCAACTCATTGATGAAATTATAGTCATAGGGAATGACTTTTGTGTTTGAAGTGGGGGTCTTAGATGGTTCCCCTATAATGGTGACCTTGGCGCCACATTTGGTTTTGGCTCCTTTGACATGAATGACCATGACCATTTCCTCTACACATGCGACTATCTCTTCATATACTAGATTAGCGCTAGCATATTTTTGTTTTCCTTTGTTGTTCTCCTAACTATTTCCTTGATTGTGGTTCAACATCAGATTTATGTATATTTTCAGATCTTGATTATTGGTTGGTTGCTTGACATTGATGATATTCTTTAGTCTCATGCAATTTGTGGTAGTATGCCCCTTGATCTTGTGAAAGTCACAAAGGAGGTTTTCATTATACCATGGCAGGTTTGGTCATGGGTTCTATGTATTGCTCAGATTTGGAGACTTTGATTAGATTTTCCTTGATGAAATTATTGATTATGGACTCAATGGATTCCCCAAGGGCCATGAAATTTTGGTTGGGAGGGTATTTTCCTCGGGGAGGTGGTCCTCCTTGATTTCCCAAGTTATTGATTTGGTTGGTGGGAAGTGGTTGTTGTTGTTGTGCTACTACAACATTAGTTTGCATATTATTGTGATTGTGATTTTGTGGCTGGTGATGAGTTTGGATGTTTGGTTGGTTTGGGAGATCTTATGACAACTTTAGCATCGACCACACCATCGTTCATGATTTTTTTGTTCCTCGACCATGTTCAAGTTTTATCATTATAATTGTTAGAAGGGCGATTATCCTGGGCTGCATTAATTTTAAGGAATGCTTAGACAATTTCCTCAAATGCTTTAATGCCTAAGGGTAGGCGATAAAACCATTCAATGGTTTGACCAGTCAAACTTTAGGGGAAGAGTCGCATTAGATATGTGTCATCGTATGCAACCTCCAGGCAATGTACCTAAAATTCCCTAACGTGGTTTTCATGGTTACCTGTTCCATTATACTTGTCGAATTTGGGGATCTCGAATCCTTTTTGGAATGGTACCATTGTGAAACTTTTTTCAAATGGATGAGGGTACAAGCTGCTCAGTGTTCTTGTTCTTTTTCCACTTGGAGGTCCAACACCTACTGCAAGACCAGTTTATTTTGCATTGCGACATCATTGTTCGGATCGGAAGGTGGAATGAATGTGTTTTGAGGTGTTTGGGGTGTTTGATTGGCGGGAGGAGTACTGGGGGGAGTTTTCTACAAGCTCTATTATGCTTTCAAGGCCTATTGGTATGCCTGCATTTGCATCAACAAAGCCTATTGGTGATCTTGTTGTTGGTCCATCTGTTGTTGTTCCCATAGAGCCTATTGTTGGTCTAGATGTCATTACACTAAATAAATTTTTTGTTGGTCTAGTTGTTGTTGTGCCAACAAAGCTTGTTTTTAGTCGAGTTGCTATTGTGCCAACAAAGCTTGTTGTTTAGCTTTTTGTTGTCCCTGAAAGTCTTCTAGGTCTTGTTGGTATTCATACCGATGGATCGCTTGTAGTTGTGCTTGGTATTGTGCTTGTTATTATTGTTGGGCTTGAGCTTGGGCTTGTGCTTGATGGGCTACTTGTTGGGAAACTTGTTGGGCAACTTGTTGCGCTTGTGCTTCCTGAGCAACTTGCTAGTTTTGTTTTAGTACCCTCTAGTGATTGGCTTTTTGGATGGTTTGGATCAGGGTGGTGAATGAATTTGTCATGTTGGCTCTTGGTGGGATTGGTGGTGGCTTGGGAATTATGCCAACCATGGTGACGGGAGAAAGGATTGTGTTGGTGGTAACGATTTGGGTTGTTGGAGGTGTGGTTGAGATGCTCGATCCTTGAGAAGGTATGGCTTGAGCAATTTGAGTACTAACTAATGTACTGGTTGTGGTGGCTTGAATGGTTTCCACTTGTTGTTGTGATGTTGCAAGCAAAAAGAGAGGATTTGATGTGATGCTTAGATTGCCTAGATTTGAGAAACTATATGTGGTTAGGGGGGGGAAGACCTAATTCAATAGGTGATGTGGATGTGAGTGGTAATGGTGGAAAGGGTGGTAAGTTCCCCTGAGAGGAAAATGGGTCAATGAATCATGTTGCTCCAAAAAAACCACCTTCTTCTTGCGGTAAAGAAGTTTGTATGTTTAATGGATAGGCTGGTGTTGCATGGAGTGAGGATGAATCTGCATGATTATGGGAGGTGATTGGGATGCATGGGTGTGATGGATTTACCAAGACATATTTTTCTGGTGCGGTGTTGAAACTTACCTCTTTGTTGTTCACAAGGTGATGTTGTTGTAACTCTTGAAACATAGAAGTTCCATTGTTCACAATTAGGGAGATTGGTGTGATTGTTGATAAGGTTTGAGGCACTTCTTGAGTGATGTTTGGATTTGACATTGGGGGTGTGTTGGTAAGATGCATGTCCATACTAGCACCTATGTCAAGGTTAGAAGGAATCAGGATCCCTCCTTTTGTTAACGTGCATAAGTATTTAAAAATGGCACTAACAATTTTATGATTCTCCCAATTTTTGGACCATTTCTATAGTTTATAATTGTGTCATCCCCATGTCCTCATTTGTGATGTCCTCTTCATAAGTTTCCTTTTGGGGATTTTGTGATGGTAGAGGAGAGCCACTTGAGGGATGGATTGATCTCGCAAGGTTTGTTTCGGTGGTCACTTGACCCAAGTCACTAGAAGTTGATATTTCATTGATGTTTTCCATGTGCTTCTTTTATTGTAATCTTCTTTGGACCATAAAAATAGGGATCACTTGATCTTAATCTTTAAGGCCTAAAAGAGAAGAACTAGGGAAAGAAAAGGATCAAAAGGGGTTGTAATGATGAGATAAACGGATGAGGTGAATGAGTGAAACCTTTGAAGAACATTTTAGGGATTATGTTAAACTTTAGGGCTTGGATTTATTGTTACCATTTGACTAGGTGTATTAAGTTAAACAAGATTGTGGTGATTTTGTGAACCCCAAGAAATTGTGTTATCGTAGGAAAAACTTGCACAAGGGAATGGATTGGCTAAGTATGTTAAGCCAACCAAAGTGATCATGAACTATTGAAGCTCAAGAAGTTGCATTATCCTAGGGGAAAAAATTTTCAGGAGTTTTGACTATTTGGCTAGGTGTGTTAAGCCAAGATAAAGTGATGTTGATTTAGCCTTTAAGTTTAGCATGAACTATTTTTATAAAGTTCTCAAAATTTTATTGGTGGGAAGAGATTTGGTTAATGGAGAGATAGAGGAGAGTGAAGAATTTGATCCTAGACCTGGCCTAGACACAACTCCTTTTTTTACAAAACCTCAGTATTGAAGAAGTTGCTACACTTCCTATGTGAGGAAAGAAAATCTTCCCACAAGCTCAGGATTCTGCTAATAGTAGAATGCATAAAACGTAGGGTTGTTTCTTGAAGCCTTCTTATAGAAATTTTACACTATTCTTTCTTTGACTTCAAGGAGCATTTCAAGACGTTGTTTGCGGGATTTGAGACTAATCCTTTTGAACTTTGGTTTTTGGATTTTTACCTTTCGAGAAATAATTTGAGGAAACACATATGAGGTCCACTATTGTCTTTTATCTTGCCTTAGTGAGTTATTTTTACCAAAAGCAATTAATTGATTATGTTTCAAACTGCATGTCTAGTGTCCCACTTTCTTTTTCATCCCACAAGGTCCATTATGTGGAAATCAAGGAAATTAGGGAAAAAGTTTCCTAGGTTGACCTTAGTGAAAACAAATGATGATAAAAATCCAAGTAGTTAGAAACCTCTAAGAATATGATCCTTAGGGAAAGCAAGAGTACTTGAATTCATCAAGGATATTTGTTTCCTCCAAGGGGTTTGAAATTTGAAGCTCTTTGTGAATGTTTGTTTTTCAATTGTTTTGAGAACCAAACAATGTATTTTTCATTTCCAAGCACATGTACAACCCTATGATGAAGAGACAATATTTTGTTAGGTTCCCACTTGGACAAATCCAGCTGTGCATATTCTATGTGGATGACTAAATGCTTGACCACACTATCTCCCCTCCATGTCACACACTTTTTGGGTCAGCCAAGCATCAATACCCATGAATCTCCCATGGCATACTTTTCATCTCTACATGAAAACCGCATGTATAACGTGGGGCGGCTTCAAAGGAAATGACCTTTTGCACCACCAAAATAGATAAGGATTTGGCCTTCTATACAAGGGTTTTAATTCGGTTTTTCCATTCGTGGAGGCTGACCCAGGTGGTGAGAGATCATTTCTACCCTTCTCATTGGAGCCAACCATGTCATACTGGCTTTTGTTCCAAAACCCACTTTTATATCCCGGCTAGAAATACACTTATCCTTAGTGTGTTACCGGTTGGGTTGTTCCCTTAGGTGAGTAATTTTTCCCACAAGGCAAGCCCACTAAGATAAACAAAAGTGAGTAAAAATATTCGTAGTTCGATCAACCTTTGTTTAGAAACAAAGGGAGAATGCATGCAATAAGCCTACTCACACTCGCAAGATCTTTTGTTCAATTTTAAACGCAAAAAATGAAGTGTGGAGGTAATAATTTAGACAACTTTATATCAAAAAAATACTTTTGATTCTCAAGGTCACTGTGAGGCACGAGAGAAGTGCATACGTATAAAAAATGATATTACTTTGTGAAAAGGATTACAAAAGATCAAGTACACGTGTTCATTTTAATCCTCAAAGAAAGAAATGAGTTCTTTTTCAATCAACAATTTTGAAGTGTGAGAGTTTTCCTTGTTCAATTTTTAGAACCCAAATTGAAATTTAGTAAATTTCTAAAGTTCAATTATAACCAAAAGGTTCAAGTCAAATGATTAATTTCAAACCCAAAAATATATGTGAGATGGTTTGAAAGAAAATGGAAACTATAGCTCAATAAGCATTAAAAAATGATTTTGTGAGTTTCTCCAATCTTTCTTTGCCTTGGTTTGATTCCAATATCAACCTATAAAATAAAATAAACAGTTAATACGAATAAAATAATCCACAAAATCTCTCATATATCAATGCATTAAATATAAGTTATATAAATTCTCCACCCTTTATAATTTTTTTTTTATTTACTCCCCCTTTATAATGCTAAAATCCCTTTACCGTCGTCTCATTTCATAAATTTTCAATCTCTACTGCCATACCATAGATGGTTAAGGCAATTTGTGCGGTGATGCGGTGATGAATTGCACAGTCAGTCGAGCGAGTTTACCACAATACCACGGACGGTAGGGCAGAAGACCGTGGTGACGCAGTGGCATTTAACACATATAGTCAGGTGGGTTTACCGCAATACCATGAATGGTAGGGTAGAAGACCGTAGTGACGTGGTGGTAATGAAAACACTTACTACACTACCATTGGTAGTTAGGTGGGAAACTATGGTGATGGCGGTGAGGATGGTGAGCGGTTACCGCGCTGCCACTAGCAGTTAGGAGGGTAACCATAGGGATGTGGTGGAGATGAGGGAAGAATACCGTGCTACCGTTGGTAGTTTGGCAGGAGATGCACGGTGATGCAGTGACAATCGAGGATGTTGTTGACTGATTTATCATAGGGAAGAGACAGTCAGGCCATGGTAACGCAGAAGACCGAGAGGGTGGAGACCACAAGACCGCGGTCAGTGGGGAAGTATGTCATTGTAACGTGATGGAGGGAGTGAGTGGAAACCACAAGACTAGGGTTAGTGAGGAGGTGGGCTGTGGTATGGTGGTGGATACCACGGTACTGCGAGCAGGGAGGGTTGACAGCGTGGTGAAGTGGTAAAAGGTGGTGGGGAAAGTGAGAGTAAAAGGAAATGATGACGTGGTAGCATGGTAAAGGGTAGGAGTTAAGGCCTGAGGAAAATTCCTGACACCGTTGTACCACGGGTGAATGGAATGGAAGGCACGGTAACATGGGAGATGGTTGGATTGACTATGCAGGAGAACTTTAAGGGAAAGCATAGGAGAAGAAGTTTGTAGAAAAGCCTGTTCAAATTATGATTTGAACATTTTTTAGATGATTTACTTTCAGAATACTTGAATAGTTAAGCATAAAGAAAAAAATCATGGCTCATATTCTATGAAAATTTTCTCAAACATTATAATATGCAGAAATGGAAACGTAGATAATTGTCTTCTCATGAAATGGAATGATCTGCAAAAGGTATTTAACTATAAATAATAATAGAAGCTACTATTAATAGAACAATTATCGAATGAAATTTCTTGCAACAGATATATAAGACTATAAAAAATAAATCGGAAGGCCCTCCTTCTAGTGCAAGAATATGAACCGCTTCATTTTTGGACTTGCACGCAAGCAACAAACAAACATAGCATTAGATCAAATTTGCAAGGTGAAATGAGGATTCCCCATGAAATTAGATTGCCACATTAATATAAGAAAACAAGTGAAGAACAATGCAAATGAAAGTAAATAAATCCTATTTTAATGAACAACTATCAATCCAATGGGGGAGTTGGTGTTGATTGGTGTGTCGAAATCAGCCCTTTCCCAATTCTTGTTTGTAAGCTTGAAGATTATTGATGGTGAGATTAGCTTCTTGGATGGAATGAACAAAATTAGCTCTCAATTTAGGAGAGTAACTTTGCATGAAATATGTGGAATAGAGATAAACTTGAGTATAGTAAGTTTACTCAAAATTTGTGGATGATCAAATGAGGAGAGAAACCTCTCATTTATATATTTCCAAAATTTAAGAGAGAGTGAAAACAAGCAATATGGGATCATTCAACATCCAATAGCCAAGTGCCACTTGTCAAGATGTGAATGGTTGAAGTTTGTGCACATTTTGGCCAAAGTGCCAATAAATGCAATTAGGTGGAATTTGAATTTGAAGAAATGACATGTGAGATAAAAAGGTATGAAATAAATACCACTTGGCTCAATGCACAAGGACATGTAAGAGGAGTGAATGCCTTGTTGGATGTACAAGTCCACTTGGACTTTTTGAATTCAAACTTGAGGGAATATTCCCTTTTGATGCCATGTGAGGGAAAATAGAGATTTAATAAATGAATTAAATATATTTTCATGTGCAACTTGCATTCTCTAGAAGATTTTAGTGATAGGGATTAACTTAATCAAGATTTTGATTAATTTAATGAGGGATTAGATGATTTGACAATTTTGACTTAAATTGATAAATTGATTTAAATCAGAATTGAGAGGAAATGCTTAATTAAATAAATGATTTTGATTTATTTAACTAAGTGGGTCGATAATGTTAGATTAAATAAAATAGGGTTTATTTAATTTAATTTAATTTAATATAAGGTTAATTAAATTAAATTGATTAATTTAATCACTCGAGGAGAAAGACTTAATCAAATAAACAATGATTTATTAAATTGAGAGACTGAAAATGATGAAAAGCTGAGAGTATAATTTAGGAGGAAATGTCATGAATAATCAAGATCAAGTGTGTGGAACTGAATTTGTACATTTTCCATGTCTACAAAGAATAATTATGATTATCATGATTATCAATGTTTGCAACCTCTTGTGGAAAATCTTTAGTGGATGAGCGAGGATAGATGAAGTTGTCTAGGAATTCATCTAACATGTCCAAGTCATCACTACTAAAGGGCTTAACAAGGGTGTGAGTGGGTGATTGTGATGTTGTTAATGTTGTGTTTGTGTTTTCTAAAGAATTTGATTTAAATGATCTAGGAAATAATACCAAAAAGGAAAATTGAAAAATTCTAATACTATCCATAAGTTCCATGAATTTCAATATAATAGAAGCTATGCAAAATTAAAATGTAATGTAAAGACATAGAATGCAATGCAAGTTTGAGATTTCCAACAATGTAATTTATTGATTGTACTAAAAAGAAAATGTTGTGAATGAAAAATGAAATTTAAGCAATGCATGAAATGAGCCAATTTATGATAGATTTAATGAAATGAAAAAAATCAACCAACTAATACAAATAGATAATGGGGGAGAAAAAATCATAAAAATAGAGTTTTCAGCTCTATAGAAGGTTGTTTCAGGGTTGGAAAGCGACTAGGTCGCCTAGGGTGGCAACATAGTCCTTCTAGTGATTTTTTTGAGAATTTTGAGAATTTTTGAATAGATTTGGGTGGTTTCAGGGTTCCATGGCACAAACCTAAGTTGAAAATGCAAAATTTCAGAAATTTTGCTATTGATTTAAATGCAAAAATGCAACCTACATGCACTTTTCACTAATACAAATTTTAAAAATCTATAATGAAAATTAAACAATGCAATGCAAATCTAGGATGATAAAGAACTCCAAATCAGAGAAAAAGGGGATTCTAAAGTCAGGTTCACCAAAATGTAACACAAATTTTAGCACCTTAATACTTTCTAACACTTCTAGGGTTTTTCACCTAAAAGGAGAAAGATGGCGCAAAATGGTAGTGTTACATTCAAATATTATGTGTTAATGGGGGTGTGAATGTATCTAAATGTGATGATCTAAATGTAAATAACTAATAAAAGAGATTAACAATTAATGTAAAACCTAGAAAATGAAAGATATGTGAATACACATTAAGATTTGTAGACTTTATGCTAAATGACCTAAGAAAGCTTATAAAATAAAACAAAATGTTGTAAAACTAGAAATGTGTACTTGTAAATGTATTCTAGACTTGATGGAACTCTGAAATTTTGAAAATATTGATTTTTATGTCTGGTGGGACACTTGTGCCAAGCTAGATGATCTAGTCCTTTTTCTGGGTGATTTCAGAAAACTCCTTTGGGGAATGTTTCAGCCAAATGGGTATCTGGATCCGTAGAAATATCTAAAAAATATGCACAATGGGACTAGATCACCACAATTATGGGAAGTTTCCTTTTTTTCTAAAAAATTGGAGGTGGAAATAGGAGCTCTTGATCTGCACTTTTTGTTCCTCCAAGTGTTTAGACTAGAAACCTTTATTTTCAATATATAGGTGTCTTTTATTGAATATTTTTCCCTAGCTAGCAAAGAAATTCCCAAAACATGTCTCCAACCCATTCTTGAATGATCTCCAAGCTTCCTAGAAACCTGAATCTACAAACACATGCAAAGGGAGAGAATGAAATATTAGATGTTAGGGCATGGGGGCTTACCTTGGTCAAGCCCCTTTTAGATAATTAAATAAAGGGAAGAAGCAAGATAATATAGCATGAAATATGAGACAAATAAGCTAGTACCTTTCCATCAAGATAGATCTTGAGTTTCTGCAACAATGGAGGAAGATTCAACCCTTGAATTCTTTAGAAATGTGTCTTGGTGACTTAGAATGTAGAAACCCTAGCTTACTTGAGAAGAGTAGTGGATGGGAGATTGAATAATGAGTGTTTTGCATGATGAATTATGGTTTTGAATCTTATTTATAGGCAATCCACCTAAAACACATGGTATTTGATCCTCGAGGCTAACATGAAGGATAAATAAACTAAAACCCTAACTTTTCCCGCTCAAAACCTTAAAAAATTGCTCCAATGGGACTAGACCACCACCTTGGGTGGCCTAGTCCACCTGGAGTGGACTAATTCACCCAGATGGGTGACTTGGTCTTAGAGGGGCCCTTTTTCCAACTGGATTATCCGCGAGTGAAGAGATTAGGTTTATATGATGGTTTTATCAGATATTTGATCAAATTAAGCCTTGCGATGCACAATAAGGGGTAATAGGGACTATAAATGATGATGAAAAGGGGCTTTTTTTAGTTCCAAAATCCATAGGAAAGGGTCCAAATGAGTGAAAATTGTCAAAGGATACACTTTTTGGGGACACACTAATATCCCATGATTACATACATAAGATCTTGGAGGATTACATTGATGAAATTCTAGCTGAATCATTAACAAGACAAGACAATGTGATTGTCCTTAGGAAAATATTTGAGCGAATGCAAAAGTACAACATGAGGTTGAATCCAAAAAAATGTGTCTTTGGTGTACATAGTGATAAAATTTTAGGTTTTATCGTATCTCAGAGAGGCATTGAGGTGGATACAAAGAAAATTTACTCTATCATCAACATGCCATCCCCTAAAAAAATTTCTCAGTTGTGCATGTTACAAGGAAGAATTCAAGCCATCTATAATTTTGTCGCATCTTTAGCTGATCACACATTACCATTCACACATATCCTCAAAAATCATGTGCACTTTGATTGGAATTCCAATTGTTAACAGGCTTTTGATATTTTCAAGGAATACCTTACAACTCCACCTATTTTACAACCCGCTATGAAAAACAAACCATTTATACTTTATATCGCTACATTAGCCCATGCTCTTGTAGAATTGTTGGCTCAACAAGATGAAAATGGTAAAGAGTGTCTTGTTTATTACATTACTCAAACCATGATAGATTATGAGAAATGATACACAACAATAGAAAAAACAAACTTGGCCCTTATATTCGCTACTAGTAAGTTGTGAAACTACTTATTGAATGCCAAAATACAAGTAATGACCAAATTTTACCCTCTAAAACATCTTTTCAATAAACTAGATTTATTGGGATGTCTAGCTAGATGGGTAATGTTGTTGGCTAAGTTTGACCTGAGGTTAGTTTCACAGAAAGGAATTAAGAGTCAAACCTTGACTGACCAATTGCATGACGCTCCTTCCCCTTTGGCATTACCTAGTAATGATTATTTCCCTGACGATAATGTGTTGACAATCGATATTAATACATGGGAATTATAATTTGATGGATCTAAGTGTAGAACATGCTCTGATGCTAGGGTTATATTAATCCTGCCCATAGGAAATCATATTCCCTTGTCAAAATGGTTAAATTTATTATGTACAAACAACACTATTGAGTATGAAGCATTACTTGTTGGGTTATGTGTTGCTTTATTTTTGGGTGCAAAATATTGTAGACATGGAAAATGTACAATTCGGTTTGGCACACTTCATCCTGATTACTAACGACATTTCCTCCTAAATAATAATCTCATATTTTCATCATCTTCTATATCTTAATTTAATAAATCATTATTTATTTGATTAAGTATTTCTCCTCTATTGATTAAATTAATCAATTTTATTTAATTAACCTTATGTCTCTATTTAATTAAATAAAATCATTTTATTTGATTAAAGTCTCTAAAGTCCTCTTATTAAATTGAATAAATTAAACCTTATATAATTTAATCTAACACTTTCCCACTTAGTAGAAAATATCAAATCATTTATTTAATTAATCATTTCCTCTCAATTCGGATTTAAATCAACGCATCAATTTGAGTCAAAATTTTCAAATCATCTAATTCCTCATTAAATTAATCAAAATATTTATTAAGTTAATCCCTATCACTAAAATCGTCTAGAGAATGCAACTTGCACATGAAAATATATTTAATTCATTTATTAAATATCTATTTTCCCTCACATGGCATAAAAAGGGAATATTCCCTCAAGTTTGAATTCAAAAATTCCAAGTGGATGTGTACTACCAACAAAGAATTCACTCCTCTTACATGTCATTGTGCATTGAGCCAAGTGGCATTTATTTCATTCATTTTTCCCTTTGACATGTCATTTCCTCAATTTCAAATTCCACCTAATTGCATTTATTGGCACTTTGGCCAAAATGTGCACAACCATGAACCATTCACATGGTGACAAGTGGCATTCAACCATTAGTTGAAAGTTAGTCTCACATTTCCTAAATATTTCTCTTTCTTCCAAATTCAAATCTATAAATGGGAAGCTTATGTTCTCATTCATCATCCACAATCTCATGCAAAGTTACTGCCTTGACATAACTAGCCAATTTTGTGCACTTCATTCCATACATTCATCATTTTCACAATTCCATAACTAGGTTATGCCAAAATCTCATTTAGGAGATTTAATCAATCCACACATCATCAAAATTGCAATTTAGGAGTTGGGAAAGGGCTAATTTTGACACATCAATTGGCACCAATTCCCCCATGGGATCACAAGTTTGCTTGCCTAATTAGGATTTACTTGCATTTTTATATTTTGTTCTTCATCTTTCCTACTTTGAGTTTGAGTAAATGGATTTCATGGGGAATAATTCATTCTTGCTTGCATATAATCTAATATCGTGATTGTTTGTTGTTTTTATGCAAGTATAGATTTAGGGGTTCACATTTTGGCACTAGAAGGAGGGCTTGAGAAAATTTTAATCACGTTTTTTTACAAAATTGCATAGTTTTTTTGTTTCTTTTACAGGTTCCAAGAAGTTTCCCCATATATAGGCCTATGACTCAATATTGCACCGCATCCGTAGGCACGATGCTATATTGCACTGCTCATAATCCAAACTATGCCGCACTTATTTCCTGCGAAATATTTTCAAATTATCAAACTCTATTGCAGACCTATCTATCGAAACTCCGCACCACCTAGTCTCACGACACTATATTGCACCGCTTTCAGAGGTGTGGCGCTATATCACACCACACTTTTTCTAAACCATGCCACACCTACTTTCCCACTCAAATTTTTTAAAAAATCTGCAACTCTACCATGGATTTTGAGTTGCAAATTGTGTCGCCTATAAAACTTTGCCACACCCGCAATCTTTGTTTTTGCAGAGTGTCACACCCAGTCATGCAGTGCTATATAGTGTTGCTTCTATTCCAAAATATGCCGCACCTGCTAATTGCGCCACGAAAAATAGTCAAAAATTCAAATTTTAACATGTGCCTTTTGAGTTTTTAGATTTTTAAAACTATTGACCTATTTTTTGTTTATGTACTCTCTGGTTTTTGTCATCTTGTAGGTTCGAACAAGGGAGAAAGCAAAATAGGAGGTTTCATCATGGCATCATTTTCATCATACACAAAGTGTTTTCAAACACTATAGTGTTGATTAACACTTTTAGAGAATCTTTAATTCTATTTTAAAAGGATTTTTTTTACTTTCATGCCTTAGAAAACACTAATTTTTCTTTTAAGTTTTAAGAAAGAACAACATAAATCTCTTATTTTCCTTTTTCTTTTTCAAAATTTTGCAAAAGGGCTTAAAATGAACCTTAGAAACAATCTACTAGATTTGGTTTAAGGTTTAAAAATTGAACAAGGCAACTTCCAAATTTAAATTTGGTGCTCTAAAAAGAATTCATTTTTCTTTGTTGGATTAAAATGAACAAGTGTTATTTTGTTTTGTAATTGTTTATTCAAGATAATATCATCAAAAGGGCGTATGGGATTTTCTCATGGCTCAAAATGATTTTGAGAATCAAAAGTTCTTTTGGAGATCTTAAGTTGAATAAAATAATTGCCTCCACATTTATTTTTTGGATTTAAAATTGAACCAAACATGCGAGTGTGAGCATGGTATATTGCGAGTGTTCTCCCTTTTTTTTTTAACGAAGGTTTATTGAAGTATGAGATATGCTAGCTTGTGAATTTTTATCTTAGAGGGTTTGCCTTGTGGCAAAAACTACTCACCCAAGGGAACGACCTAGCTAGGAACACACTAAAGCCAAGTGACTTGCATTTGGTATATAAGTGTGGATTCTTGAGGAAAGTTTAAGAATCACAAGGATTATTCTGATAAGAAGGGAAGCAATGGTCTATTGCCACATGGATAGTCCCCCATGAACATAATTCTTGAATTAAAACTCTTGTTTATAAAAGGCCAAATCCTATCTATTTTTTGGTGCAAAAGGTCATGTCCTTTGAAGCCGGCCCACATTATACATGCGGTTCTATTGTAGAGATGAAAATTATTCCATGGGAGATTCATGGGTACTGATGCTTGGCTGACCTGAGAAGTGAGTTCACTATAAGGGGCTCCCTATGTGGTGAAGAATCTAGTCATCCACACTGAGTATGTGTAGTTGAATTCGTCCAAGTGGGAACCCAAAAAATGTTGTCTTTTCATCGTAGGTTTGTGCATGTTATTGAGACACCTTACTTGGTTCTAAAATATTGAGAAACAAATATTCACATAAGCTTTGAAATTTCAAACCCTTTGAAAAAACAAATATCCTTTGACGAATCTAAGTACTCTTGCTTTCCATATGGATTATATCCCTAGAGGTTTCTAAGTACTTAGGTTTAATCATCATTTGTTTTCACCAAATTCAACACTAGGAAACCTTTTCCTTGATTTCCTTGATTTCCACATAATGCACTTTTTGGGATGAAAGAAAATTAGGACATTGGACATTGAGTTTGAAACATAATCAAGAAAATGTTTGTGGTAAAAAATCCAAACCTAAGCAAGATAAAAGATAATCAAACCACACATGTGCTTGGTCTCTTTTGGGTCATTGCGTTTTCATGCCAACATTGGTCTTTTGGTTTGAACCACTTGTAGGGAAAAACATGTTCTTCATTACCTTGGTCTTGTAAGTAGGTCCTCATAGGGTCATCTATGATCAAGTCAAACACTTCACCCATCTCTCGAACATCAATCAAATTCCATCTCACCAACAAATTTTGGAACTTTGGAAAACATCACTTATGCTAGAATTTTAGGAAAAAATCAACATCACCTTGTTTGGATTAACACACATAGCCAAATTATCCGTTTGTGTACGAGTTTACTCTAGGATAACACAACTTCCTAGGGTTTACAAGTTCATCATCACTTTTTTTGACTTAACACACCTAGTCAAATCATCTTGTGTACAAGTTTTCTATAGGATAACACAATTTCCTAGGGTTTACAAGTGCATTATCACTTTTTTGACTTAACACACTTAGTCAAAATATCATCTATCAAAATAAAATAAAATAAAATCAAGTCCTTAAGTCTAGAATTGATCAAAAGTTCCTAAAAAGTTTAAACACCCATATCATTCACCCCTTTCATCCTTCATCTCATCATTGGTCCTAAACCCCTCAGAGGTCAACAAATTCAAAACACAAGAAGAACATGGAATATAAACTTGATTCATACATCATGAGTAATCCAAGTCAACCAAATTATTAGGGCCTTACAATGCCAATTGATTTTCAAAACTTGCATTTGTACAATCCATACATGGGATCATTATCTCCTACATGAAGGGAAAATAAGGATGGATCTAATGAGCCAACAATGCGGAACACATTCCCTTAACACTAATAAAATAGAGGAGAAGAGAAAAAACAAGTTCTAATAGCTTCCTCAAAATACTAAGATGAATACAAAAAACATAAATGAGATAACAGAAAATAAGAATTTACAGATGACACAAGCATTTACATGGGAAAACCGTTTTAGGTAAAAAAACCCACCACACCAAGCAAAGACAATTGTATTACAATAAAAGCATTACATACAATATATAGTCTTTACTCTTTGATTAGCTCACAACAACTCTAAATTTATTAATCACTATTACAATGCTCCCTATCAAAGCATACAAATAATTATCAAACTTGCATGACTTGCAAGCTAACCATCACCTTTTGGTTTACAAATATAATAATGTATCTTACTAAAAAATTAATACATCTCACTAAAATTTCAACCAATCCCATGGTGTTTAGGTTCATGCATCGAACGTCTAGTATGCCATCAATCTACATAGATTGATTTCCTTTTCATAAAGCCACCCAGGCATTAACTTCACCACCCACATCGGGTTCTTATCATCAACTGAAGTCGGCCTGCAGTAACTGCCTTTCATTATTTTGGTCTTTGGCCAATCAGACTACTATCTTCAAGACACATGTCAATCTACCATTCACTGGTTGCTTCGACCATCTGGTCCAACTCAGTTGACCAAGCTCCGAGATCATTTGAGCTCTTACTACACTATCGTCGAGCTCACTAACTCATGTTGTTGTATGGCAGTGAGCTCAACCAAGCTCACCCAGGTCTTCACCAAGCCTAGAGCCACCATCCATGGGCTAACACTTCCCGGTTTGAGTCGACCCACGGTGTGGCGGTAGCCGTTGGGAAAACTATTGGCAATCATACTGCACTAGCGCAAGGGCTGCTAGACCATCCCATAGTAGGGCGATAACTGCCACGCTAACCACTGGCAGTCTCACAGTGGACACTGTGGTGAGAGGAACCATTGTCCTTGGTATGGTGTTAACCACCGAGCCCACCGTAGTGAGAGGAACCACCACCTGTGGTAAGGCAGTAACCATCGAGCCCACCACTGGCGGTCTCACCACAGACATCACAGTGAGGGGGACCACTGAGCCCACTGTTGGCAGTATCACCATGGTGAGGGGGACCACCACCTGTGGTATGGTGTTAATCACCAAGCCAAGCTGCTAGCATCCTTACTGTGCCACCACAGTGGGAGAACTCACCATGTGTGGTAAGGTGGTAATCGCTAGTGCAGGCTGTAGGTAGCCTTACAACATCATCATGGTGAGTGATGTCACTGTGTGGTAAGGCAATAACCGCCTAGATAGTCACTACAGTACCACCACGAGATGATGACACAGGCGCGTTAAGGTGGTAAAGGGCAAAAAGATAATTTTTCCAACTCCTTTTGTCTGAGGCTGAAAGATGGAAGTTGAGACATGATTTCCCAACAAGCTCCCACTTGGCAAAGCCTTCCATCTTCTTCCAGACTTAGAAAAATCACTGATGGTCATAGGCCATAAGGCCCATCTATTATGCGCACCATCTAAACTTGTTTGTGATCATTGACTTTGTCAAAGCATCTGCAACATTCTTCAAAGTGTCTACGTTTTGAAGAAAGACTCTTCCATCTTCCACCATGTCCCTCACGAAGTGAAACTGCACATCAATGTGCTTCATCCTAGCATGGAAAGTGGGATTCTTTGCCAAACAAATGGAACTCTGATTGTCACAACAAATTGTAATTTTCCCTGCACTAAACTCAATGTCTAAACACAAACGCCTCAACCAAACTGCTTCCTTGTAGGCATTATTTGTTTCCGTGTACTCTGCCTCTTTCATGGATAAGGAAACTACAACCTATCGCTTGCTCATCCAACTAACTGCTCCACCATTTAGCATGAATGTGTATCCACTGGAGGATCTCCTACTGTCAATGTCCCCTGCCCAATCAAAATCAGCATATCCTTGAATTTCGAGTGTTCTTTGTGATGTAACCAAACTACCATTGTAACATAAAGCATAGTTTGAAGTCCCCTCGAAATATCGGAACACTCTCTTCACAACATCCTAATGTGATCTTCCCGGATTTTCCATAAAATGGCTTAGAACTCCCACTGCTTGGGCAATGTCTGGTCTTGTACAAACTATTACATACATCAAACTTCCAAAAACACTTGCATACGACACACTAGTCATGTCCTCCATCTTAGTAGCATATTTTGGATATTCTTCAAAAAATAGTTTCATTAACTGCATGACTGGAACAAATAGTTGCTTGCAATCATTCATACTAAACCTCTCCAAAATAGTATTCACATACATACTCTAACTTACCCAAAGCTTTCTGCTTGTTTTGTCCCATGTTATCTCCATTCCTAGAATGTACCTTTCTGCACCAAGATCTTTCATTTCAAACTTTGCAGACAACTGATATTTAAGATCAAAAATCATAGACTTGCTATTTCCTATGAATAACATATCATCCATGTACAGGGTAATAACAAGCATGCAATCATTTTCAATTTTATAATATACATAATGATCAAATTTTGATCTCACAAATCCCATAGACAATACAAATGTGTCAAATTTTTGGTATCACATTCTAGGAGATTGCTTCAAACCATAAAAAAATTTCTTTAACTTACAAACTAGATTTTGTTTACCTTTTTGAAAAATATGCTTAGGTTGGCACATATAAATTTCTTCTTCCATCTCACCATGGAGAAACACTATCCTCACATCCATTTGCTCAATTTCAAATTCATACATAGCTGCCAATGAAAACAAAAATTTGATGGCTGTTAGTTTTTCTACAAGGGAAAAAATCTCTCCATAATCAATTCCCTCAATTTGGGAAAATCCCTTTGCAACCAGTCATGGTTTATACTTCTCAACACTGCCATCAAGACCTGTCTTCTTTTTGAATATCCACTTACAACCAACAGGATTTTTCCCTTTAGGTAGTTGTACCAAATCCTAGGTTTTATTCTTCTGTAATGAATCCATTTCTTCATTCATGGCTTCTAGCCAAGAATTCGAATCAGACATGTTGATTGCTTCTTTTACAGTCCTAGTTTCATCAGTGCTAGTAATTAAGGGATAAGCACAACTCAAATTTAATAGTGAGAAACCATACCTTTTAGGTTGCCATTTTTCTCATGTACACCTTCTTACTTGTTGAGGTTGTTGTTCTTCATCATCATAAATTCTAGAGCTTCTTGAGCTCTCCTTAGTCTCAGGTACACCATATAGTTCTTCCTTTTCTGGAGTTTGAGGAATCTCAATTGCATCATTCTTCTTGTCTCTTTGATCTATCTCAAGCTATTGATCACTTATTGAAGGTTTTAGCTCATGAAATATCATGCTTCTACTATACAAAACCTTCTCAGTAACAAGGTTCCAAATATTGTATCCCTTCACACCAACTCCATAGCTGATGAGAATACACTTGACAGCCTTGTTATCCAATTTTGATCTTTTCTCATTTCTCACATAAACATATGCCTCACAGCCAAAGACACAGACATGCCTCAGAGAGGGCTTCTAATGAGACCATGCTTTCAAATGTGTCTTATCAACAAGAGTAGAGCAGGGAGAATGATTTACTAGATAACATGTTGTAGGCACAACCTCAACCCAGAACTTCTGCTCTAGACCAGCACTGCTCAACATACTCCTTGCCTTTTCCATTAGCATTCTAGTCAACCTTTTAGCAACTCCATTTTGTTGTGGAGTATAACGTGTTGTCTTATGCATTTTAACTCCATGATCTATATAATGTCTTTCAAAATATGCATAACAAAACTCATCACCATTGTCTATCCTCAAACATTTAAATTTCCTTCTAGTTTGATTCTCTACCAATGATTTAAATTCTTTAAACCGACTGAAAACTTTTGATTTAATTTTAAGAAAGTATATAAATTCCCTTCTTGAACAGTCATCAGTAAAAAAAATAATATATAGACTTTGATAATTAAGGAACATTAACTAGACCAAACACATCAAAATGAACATAATCCAGTATACCAAAAGATTTATGAGGAATTGAGTAAAATGAAACATGGTGCTGCTTTCCATAGATACAATGTTCACAAAAATCAAACTCAAGGCTACAATCATCTAGCCCTTCTATAATATTTATATTCTTCAAGGTTTTTAAACCTTTCTCACCTATGTGACCTAGTCTATGATGCCACAACATAGTCTTCTCAGCTGGTAGTTTTAACTCCCAAGAATTTGCAGACAGAGAAGTGTCTTCATCTTTCTCTATAGGGATTGATTTACTTGACTCTACAGAGGCACTATTACATTGAATAGGACGTGCATCCAACTTATACATAGTGCCAGTAAAAACACCCTTAGCTAGCACTATTGCACCTCTAGCCATTTTATATCCTTTAATTGAGAAAGAAACTTCTACACTAGCATCATTTAACTTACTGCTAGAGAGAATATTTTGAGCCAGGGTTGGAATTTGTAGTACACTACCAATCCCTTTGACTCTTCCATCAGGAAACTTAATTCTAACTCTTCCTATGCCAACTATCTCTAGCATTTAATCACTTGCTAGGTACATCTTTCGATCATCATACTTCTCATACTTTGAGAGCCATTTTTTATGGGACATCATGTGAAAAGGCACCTGATTCAACCAACCAGACATCATCTGATGCTTGAGTTTTCAAGGTTGCTACAATGAAGATGTTTGCATCACTTTGAGAAGATTCATTTTCAGAAGCATTATTCTTCTTCTTCCCCTTGCAGTCCTTTTGGATATGACTAGGTTGCCCATAGTTCCAACATCTCACCTTGAACTTTTTACTAGGAGACTTTGATCCCCCTACAGATTTGGACTTCGAAATATTTTCCTTCTTTCTACATTTCTCCTTTGGTCTACCTTGAACAACAAGAGCCTCTTTGGGCATCTCTGAAGACTTCCTCAGCATCTCTTCAGACAAAAATGAGGCAACAACATCTTCCATCTTTAAAGTAGTGGTAGTACTTCCAATGGCCATCACAAGATGATCCCAACTATTAGGTAACAAACACAATAGGAGCATTCAATTATCCTCCTCAGTCTTTACAGCTACAAACATCCGCTAAGTAGTACTCATATTAAACGAGTTCAAATGGTCTACAACAGATGCACCTTCTTCCATATTCAAGGAGTACAACTTCTTCCTCAGGAATAACTTCTTTACTAAAGACTTTCCTTGATAAATATCACCAAGCTTCTTCCACAATCAAGCTATAGACTTCTCCTCATGGACATTTAGGAGTACAAAATCAGCTAGACTCAATCTTATCAGACCTCTTGATTTTCTACTAGCAAGGTCCCAATCCTCATGCTTCATACTTTGTGAAATAGTTCCACACTGCAATCCAAAGGTCTCTATCCACTAGCATGTCTTCCACTTTGAGTTTCCATAACTCAAAGTTGTTGCCATTGAATTTTTAAATCTCTACTCTACAAGATGTACTCACCATCTCAAACATAAACAAGTTTCAACAATGCAAGACTCCCACTAAAACAATATTAGCACCAAAAAAATGACCTTTTCTCTCAAGGATAACACAATTGGCTAGGCTTTGATACCACTTGAAGGGAAAATAGGGATGGATCTAATGACCCAACTGTGTGGAATACATTCCCTTAACACTAATACAACAGAGGAGAAGAGAAAAAATGAGTTCTAATAACTTCTTAAAACTACTGAGATGAATACAAACAACATAAATGAGATAACAAAAAATAAGCATTCACAAATAACACAAGTATTTATGTGGGAAAACCTTTTCAGGTAAAAAACCCACAACACCAAGCAAAGACAATTGTATTACAGTAAAAGAATTACATATAATATACAGTCTTTTGTCTCTCATCAGCTCACAACAACTCTCAAGTTATTAATCACTGTTGCAATGCTCCCTATCAAAGCATACAATCAATTATTAAACTTGCATCGAATTGCAACCTAACCATCACCTTTTGGTTTAAAAATATAATAATGTATCTTACTGACAAACTCATACATCTCATTAATATTTCAACCAATCCCACGGTCTTTAGGTTCATGCATTGAACTTCCAGTACACCATCGATCTGCACAGATTTATTTCCTTTTCATTGAGCTAGCTAGGTATTAACTTCACCACCCAAATCGAGTTCCTGTCATTAGCTAAAGTCGGCCTACAATAACTACCTTTCATTGTTTTGGTCTTTGACCAATCAGACTATTGTCTTTAAGCCATGTGTCCATCTACCATTCACTATTGCCGAGCTCACCCACTCACTTTGTGGTATAGCGGTGAGCTCAACCGAGCTCACCCAAGTCTTCACTGAGCCTAGACTCACCATCCCCGCACTATTGCTGCCTAGTTCGAGTCGACCCGCGGTCTGGCGATAGCCGCCAAGCAAACCACTAGCAATCATACCGCGCTACTGTGGGGGCCACTAGTCCACCCCATGGTAGGGCGGTAACCGCTAGGCTGACCACTAGTAGTCTCACCATAGACACCATGGTGAGAGGAGCCATCGTAGGTGGTCTCACCGTGGACACCGCGGTGAGAGGAACCATCACCTGTGGTAAGGTGGTAACTGCTGAGCCCACTGCTCGCGATCTCACCGTGAACACCACGATGAGGGGGACCACTGCCTATGTTAAGGTGGTAATTGTTGAGCCCACCACTAGCAATCTCACAACAAACACTGTGGTGAGGGGGAGCATCGCCTGTGGTATGGTAGTAACCATCGAGTGAGGCTATTGGCAGCCTTACCATACCACCGTGGTGAGAGAACTCATCGTGCGTGGTAAGTCAGTAATCGTCAGCGTAGGCTACAAGTGGTCTTACTATGCCACCATGGTGAGTGAACTCACAATGTACGGTAGGGCAGTAGCTGCCTAGACAGTCACTGTGATACTACCAGGGGATGATGACACAACCACGATAAAGCGATAAAGGGCAGAAAAATAATTTTTCCAAGTCCTTTTGTCAGAGGCTCAAAGATGGAATTTGAGACATGATTTACCAACACTACAAACCTCAATGGTACAACAAATATGAGTTTTGTGAAACTAAATTTTGGAACACCTTTCCCTTTGGTAGATTTAATTCAAAGTCAAAACTTACAAATCTATCAACCAAAAAATCAAGGCATGAGCCTTCCCCCTTTACCAACCATCAATCAATTTAATTCGAGCAACACTCCAATCAAAAGTGAAATCATCATATCAAATCCTCCCATTTCTTCATCGATATCACAACAACATATGCCAATCATCCAAGCAACCCCAACAGTCAACACCATTCCCAATCCACCGCCACCACCAATAAAACACAACATGGAAAATTCATTCTCCATCATGTTGCAACCCGCTCAACAAGCCACTCACCAAAAGGAATTCAAAAACCAACAAGCTGCCCAGCTAGTTGCTCACCAAGTGCAAGTGCAATTAGCCACCCAGAAAGTTGCACAAGCCATGCAAGTGGCTCAAGTAGATTAACAAGCACAAGCTCAAGCTCAAGCTCAACACTAGGCTCAACAAGTGCAAGCACAATTCTGGGCACTATTGCAAGCAATCCATCAACAAGTGTATCAACAATTAGCACAAAAACAAGACCAACAAAAATCATTGTTGGCACAACAACAACACAACAAACAACAAGCATTGTTGGCTCAACAACAAATATAAATATTACTCCCTGAACAAATCTTGGAACAAAATCCCACCACAATCATTGAAAATGATGATCAAGATCCTTTGACCAATGATCATGTTAAAAATATTTCTACATCACCTAAAGATTCAAAAGACATATCTCAAGAATTGATTCTAAAACATGATCAACATCTATCACCAAGGTCTAGCAATGGTCCTTCCCAAAACACATTGACATCCTTTGACCTCATGGTTACAGATAGTGAAGGAATCCTGAACTCACCATTTGATCCAAATCCACTCAAAGATCAAGAGGATATTGAACCACTTCCCATGCCTTATGATGATGTCCAAGGGCCCTTTGTAAGAAATACATCCTTTGAAATTGACCCATGTCAAGAACTTGATCCAAAGCATGTTGAAAGAAATTCCAACATTAACCAAAATCGAGAATTTTTATCTCCGAGATACTATAATAATCTAATGGACACTCTTCGATCTATGCAAGATAATCATATCCATATAGCACATACTCCGCCATCTACCTATAAGATTCTTTCTCTGGATGGACACATAGATGATCTTCATTCAAAAAAATATTCACATACTATTGACATCATTATCGAGGAAAAAGAGTCCTTTTAAAAAAAAACATTGTACACATGATCAAGATATAGAGAAATGTAAAGACATATCATAAATGTGTCATGAAGAGGGCTCCTATAGAAGTCGTGAATCAGAAAAATCCTATGAAATGAATCATGAGGAATACTTTTATGTGGAAATTCAATCATCAACACCTCTTAAAGAAGCATTACAATATGATATCTCACAAGATCAAGCCAAAGAGATCAATCAAGAGGTTATCTCAAAGATAGAAGATTCTATCACATATAAACTTGGATCACTTACCTTTCTTAGGTAAAGCTACCTCATCAATAAAGAATTTGTCACCTTTGAAGATCCACCACATAGTAGAGAAGGACTAGCACCTTTTTGTCAAGGTAAATCATATCTTATTGCAAATAAAATGTTTCAATAGATAAATTATCAAGGTAGAGGATTAGGCCTACATGAACAGGGTATCCTAGAATTAGTGTAGATTATTGGAAATACTAAGCATCAAGGTCTTGGTTATTCGACAATTAAGGGATCTACACATGTAAGTAATACCTCTATAAAACTGGTGGAAACTTCATCTCAAGAAAACGTCAACATAGGGGGCATGGAGAATCCTTATGATGAAACCAATACCAATACTAGAACAAACCATGTCATGAATCTTTATCCACCCATCACCCCATCCACAAATTGGGACCAATGTCAAAAGAAGGTTTTGAATCAAAGCACAAAGAACATTATAAAATAAAAAGAAGCTAAGAAGCATATAGAAAAAATCAAATACATATGGATGCCAAAAAATAAAAAGAAATATTATCCCTATCAAACTCCATCAATCAAAGAAACTATGGGGAAAAATAAAAAAGGGAAAATTATCCATCAAATATGTCCACAAAGGAAAAATATCACTTCTCAAGCAACGTACAAAGTATATCAAGTTGTTGGTCCTAATTCCATGTACATTTTCATATCAACCCATCATTTCTTATCTTCCCAAGTTTGGAGAGTCAAAGGTTCCCAACTATTAACCAATCCATCTTGTATTCCTAAACATGCTTCATCCGTGCCTCCATGCATGATATCCAATTCTCACATTGATAATGTGTTGGAAACGACCCTTCATCATAAGGATTCAAAAGGCACTCTATTGCGATGTGTGCACAAAGACACAGTTAACTCCAGTATCAATAAAGCAGAACAAATTTCTCAAGATTTGCTTTCAAGTGCACGTGTCTTAACAAAGAAACTACTTAAAATAGGATATTGATGGCACATTATGAAAAAATAATCTACATTGACACCAATAGGTGGTTCAGCATGAGCCTAAATATTTCATGGAAAAATGCAAAAAAATATTAAAAAATATTAAAAAATCAAAAAAAGGAGTGAAAATAGTAAAGAAAAAAATCATCCTCTAGAGAAAACCACTTCGGTGGCACTTTGGGCAAGTACCATGATGAAAAATAGGAAAATAGGCATCATCTGCATAATTGAGCATCTAAGTGTGCCATTTCAAGAGAAAGCATCTTATCACATCCACAATAAAGCCATCATTCGATCCATATCATTCGTTCATCCATGAACCGTTTATCCAATCCATTACCATCTATCTACCATATCTTGATCTTGATAGGTTTGTTGCACACTTTGCACTTTTTTATGGTAAACATCTTGACATGGGTCATTTTCATTCATCCTATCCAACCCAATGTTATCTAAGCTAGGAAGCACTGTCCAAATGAGCATCCTCTATTCGAACATCTTATCTTATCACAAGAAAATATTACCATATCCATCCATCCACACATCCATCAAAGAATCCATCCATGGAATTCCATACCTTGCTAGACACTGGGGGAAAATATTTGTATCTTGCTTCAGGAATAAATCTTGATATATATCCTCCAATTTAAGTGGTGATCCAAACATTGGATAACTTGAAATCAAATTGGTTAAAGCATTTGTGAGCCAAAAATCCAAATCAGTATCCCATGGCATATTTTGATAGGAAGATGTTCCTTATCAAGCTTTATCTTTCGTCAAACATCAATCCAAGAAAATCAATATCAGTTGCATCTAATATGTACTTCAATGTCACATCAAATCATAATTTTTTTTTTGGTCCAAACCAATCTTCATCAAATCTTGATCAATTGAATCCAATAAATTATCACCTTGTTTGACTTAACACACTTAGTTAGACCACCCTCTTGTGCACGGGTTTACTCTAGGATAACACAACTTCCTAGAGTTTATAAGTGCATTATCATCTTATTTGACTTAACGCATAGTCAAACTATCCAATCCATCATCAACTTGTTTGACTTAACACACTTAGTCAAACTACCCGCTCATGTATGAGTTTACTCTAGGATAACACAAATTCCTAGAGTTTACAAGTGCATTATCACTTGTCTTTGAATTAACACAATTAATCAAACTATCAATCCATCAATCCAATCAATCAATATTAAGCTTGGTTTTCACATAAAATCCAAAAAAAATCACAAATCATGAAAATACCAAAAAAATTTGCAAAACATCTCAAAGATGCCAAAAACAACCTCAAAATACCTGAAAATCCAAAATGGTGCATCCATCTCATCTCGCTTTCACCCACGATTCTCATTGTTCCTAATAAATCAATCATCGTTGTCACCCTTTGGTCAGTAAATCAAAAGAAAGTCTAGCAGGTTCAAAAGTGAACACCCTAATCAATAGAGTCTGAAAATTATAAGTCAGTAGGAAAGCAAGTTAATCAAATCAGAGTATCAATAGTTTATCATCCAATCAGTCTCACCAAAACCCTAATCACAACATGTCCTAGAATGTATCCTTCCCACGGTGAACATAAGCATCATGTATATCACAATAGTTTAGCCTTGGCTAGTGGTATGAAGAGCATTAGCTTGTTTTTTTACTTTTTCTAGTCTTTTTTGACTTATCTTATTTTGCACTCATTCCAAGGACCTCCCGATGATGCCTAAAAAAAGTAGGTTTAGAGAGAAAGGAATGGGGCAATGATCATTATCATTTTGTCTGCTATGCTTGTTGGATAATATTTTAAAATAACTTGGTGAATACTTACTTTTTTAGGTCCGTCCTATGAGGCTTTTGTATGTCGGGTGTGAACAAAAATACTCCTATCTATTTTTCGTGTCAAAGTCCATCACACTAGGTACAACACCATTCTGGTCCTTTATACCTTGATGCATCATACCTATGTGTGTTATCAAACATAAAGTAATTGGCCCTTTAAAAATCCCAACTCCTGGTAAGAAAATCAGCATCATCATCATCATAACGTAAGCTTGTTGGATCCTCCTTCCATCCATCTTATTCTTCTTATTCTTCTATCTTTACTAACATTCCTATCTAAAGTTGGTGTGTTGTATCAAAATATACACAAGGCTACCTATGGTCAATGACTATCTATACATCATCAGAATTGTCTACATCAAAGAATTATCTTTTGTCCTCTGATCAATAGAACCACTCTAGCATTTTATCGTGATCTCGATCGGAAAATCATACATTTCTGCTTGATCTCTCGAGGGGGCGGTATACCAGCATAATCCTTCCATTGGGGCAATAGTGGGGCATTTGAAAAATTGAATTTTTTTGAACTTTGATCACATTAGTTTATTCTTTGAATCAAAGCAACAAGTAAATTTCTTGAAAGAGGGGAAAAATGTACACATAGAAAATGTACAATTCGGTTCGACACACTTGATCTTGATTACTAACAAAAAAAATTCCTAAATCATACTCTCGGCTTTCATCATCTTTTGTTTCTTAATTTAATAAATCATTATTTATTTGATTAAGTCTTTCTCCTCTATTGATTAAATTAATCAATTTATTATAATTAACCTTATGTCTCTATTTAATTAAATAAATCATTTTATTTGATTAAAGTCTCTAAAGTCCTCTTATTGAATTGAATAAATTAAACCTTATTTAATTTAATCTAAAATTTTCCCACTTAGTTAAATAAATCAAATCATTTATTTAATTAATCATTTCCTCTCAATTCTGATTTAAATCAGCTCATCAATTTGAGTCAAAATTGTCAAATCATCTAATCCCTCATTAAATTAATCAAAATCTTGATTAAGTTAATCCCTATCACTAAAATCCTCTAGAGAATGCATCTTGCACATGAAAATATATTTAATTCATTTATTAAATCTCTATTTCCCCTCAAATGGCATAAAAGGGGAATATTCCCTCAAGTTTGAATTCAAAAAGTCCAAGTGGATGGGTAATTCCAACAAAGAATTCACTCATCTTGCATGTCCCTATGCATTTAGCCAAGTGGAATTTATTTCATTCTTTTTTCCCTCTCACATGTAATTTCCTCAATTTCAAATTCTACCTAATTGAATTTACTGGCACTTTGGCCAAAATGTGCACAACCATCAACCATTCACATGGTTACAAGTGGAATTCAACCATTGGTTGAAAATTAGTCCCAAATTTCCTAAATTGAAATCTATAAATGGGAGGCTTCTCTCCTCATTCATCATCCAAAATCTCATGCAAATAACTACTCTCTTGACATAGAGAGCCAATTTTGTGCACTTCATTGCATACATTCATCATTTTCACAATTCCATAAGTAGGTAATGCCAAAATATCATTTAGGAGATTTAACCAATCCACACATCATCAACATTGCAATTTAGGAGTTGGGAAAGGGCCAATTTTGACACATCAATTGGTACCAATTCCCCCATGGGATCACAAGTTTTCTTTCTTAATTAGGATTTACTTGCATTTTAATATTTTGTTCATCTTTCCTAGTTTGAGTTTTAGTAAATGGATTTCATGGGGAATCCTTCATTCTTGCTTGCATATAATCTAATATTGTAATTGTTTGTTGTTTTTGTGCAAGTGAAGGTACAGGGGTTCACAAATATATTAGGATCTTTGGTGATTTTCAATTATTAATCAAAAAAATAAATGAGACATATCAAGCAAAGCATGATAAATTATCCAAATACAAGGATCTCACAATGAACTTGTTAGAGAAGTTTGAATCATTTACCATTGAAAATATCTCATGAAAATAAAATCGCCATGTGGATGCAATGGTGAATGCAACCTCTCTTATATCACCGCAAGATCCTTCAAAGGATTTTACGTTTACTGTTCACCCAACCGTGAAACCATCCATCAATTTTTTTTGAAGAAGTGTTAGAAACAACCAAGCAGGACTCAAGTGAATGGTATGATACAATATTCAACTATTTGACTGATGGTACTATTCTCGAGCCCATAATAAATAATACTTGATGTTGCTTGCAAAAACTACCAACCAAGTACATTATTCTAGCCGATATATTATACAAAAGATCCTTTAATGAAATTTCTCTTCGATGTCTTACTTGAAGAGGCGCATGGGGGTGTCATTGGAGGTCATTTTGGAGGAAGATATTTAGCGAAAAAACTCATTCATATGGGACATTACTAGATACATATGGAAAGATATTAATTCGGGTATGTTAAGAAATGTTAGAAATGTCAGGAACATAGATATTTGATTCATGCTCCTGCTATTGAGCTTCATGCCCAAATTCCTATTTGATTGTTCTTAGTGTGGGGATTGGATCTAATTGGAAAAATTTCACCACCTTCATTCGGTGTCATAGATTTTTTGAAAATTTACAAATTTTTGGCTAGTTCCATGCAAAAATTTATCATTGTCACCTTTGTCCTCTATTGTCGTATGTTAGGGTTTAGGGGTTTGTCACCCTTGTTCAAATTTTTCAAAAATACTACACCCTTGCATTATACTTTCATGTTGACCTGCTGTACCAGGCCACCAATCATCTTAGTTATGACTCATATCATCGTTCCCATTCTATTATTGGTCCCATTTTTGCGGTTCACTGGTCACCAGATGTTTGTTAAATTTTAAATATTTCATGGTCGGCTCAAAATATTTCATTGTTTAATGACTTATGTCTTACATATTTTATTTATTTGAGGAGTTGTTTCCCATCACCGAACCCATGGCCCCTTCCTTATAATGAACAATATGCATGTGCATAAATCAAATCCATTAGATTTAATGGTCAAAATCCAAGCGCTTGCGCACATGTCGCACAGTATTAAAAAAATGGATTTTGGTTGGGCCACACAATGTGCCCAATTTTGCCATGTATCCTTAAGTTCAAGTGGGACCCATTTCCCACTGCTAGCTAGATCTTCCATTACAGAGGATAGATGACTTTGATGTACTATTGGGTCTTAATCTGAGTTATAGTGAACGTACGACACAAAATAATAAATGGTTTCACCTAACGCCTTGCACTCTCTACTCAATGGTAACACCTATACTCTATTGGTGACAAAAGGACGGTGGATGGGGTCTGTGGGTGGTACACATATTTTATGACTGGGGGAAGTATCATTGACTAATGGATCTACCATGTAATAACATGGAATTTTCAAAATGTTTTTGACTCAATCTGAATTGTTCAATAAGCCAATGCAATGGTGCATCGAAGACTCATTTTCAAATTATAGAATTTTCCATATGATGACTAGTGAGGCTCTACAAATAGTGAGCATTAATGGTGCAAGCTCTTTGAAGGATATTAGCCTGATCTCCATGCATGCGATGGGCTAGTTCTTGGAAATTATGATGAATTGTATGCCAATTTCCATGTACCTATAAATTAATGGTGGTGAAATAGATGCCAACGAATAATCACTCACTCGCTTGCGCTTCAATTGGAGCATTGATGATCATTTCAATAATTTTCTCAATAAATTTGGATGATGGCTATTCATTTTTACCATAGCAATTAGGATTCTAGAATTATTTTTTCTTTTGTAGTAAGTAGTTTCTCCTATGAAGGTTTTGAATTTGGGTGCAAAATGAGCAAGCCAATTGCTTCTCCTTCGTCTATACATAGTTCTGCAAGGGTGAATAGGAAAAGGTCTCACAAAAAAGTGCAACAACAGGGGAAAATTACCTTTCTAGGTGATCTCATCCACTGGGAGGAAGACATAAAGTTTGTCTTAGGTGTTACTAGGTGCAGCTCTCGGCTCAAACGCCAAGTTGCAAGAGTAGAGGTGGAGATGCTTGGAAATGAGAGGAAGTTTGCAGAATATGAGAAGGGATCAAAGGCCAAGTTGAGGTACGGTCATAACTCTCTAGGTCAAAAAAATTCACCCATTGATGTCTCTAGTGATTCTAGTGATAGCGATGTAGACACTGACTCTGATTATAGCTATTTCCTCATGGCTCTGACCGAGATTGTTGGTGTTAATGAAGAGGTCCTCGTGGTTTCTCCAATTACTGCGGTGGCGCCATATAATGTTGCAGGCTCTAGTGTTGTGAAGTGTGATGATGAAGATGAGGTGGTTTTTTTTCCTCCCACAAAGGTGAAAACATGAAGTGGTCATCTGTACCGTGGATGTGGTGTTGCTCTGGGTTCAGAGTGATGGTGTGGTTTTCTAGGTTTTCCATTTTTGTTGTGATGTTGATGCTAGTTCTTTTTGGGTTTGATGTGGACGTGGATGACAAGGTCTTGATGGAACTTTTCTACAAGTATGGTGACACTAACTGGGTACATGGGTTGTTCCAAATTTTGATTCCCCTATTTGGTAAATGATTACATCCAATCGTATGTGAATTTTGAAATGCAGATGAAATTATATTTTAAAATTCTATTTTGGTGAAATGTAACTGCAATGAGTTTTATGCTTTTCGCTCTCGTGTGTTGTAAAATATATCTCAAGGCTCATTGCAATGGTCATATTTTTTAGTCCAAAAGGTCTAGGTAGGGTATATTGAATGCATATGTTGAAAAATATTAGATGAATTTGTTGTTAAATTGTCTTGGGTATAGGATATATGTGAAATAGTCTTAATAGTTGAATGCACATTACTGATATTAAAAAAACATCTAGAAAATTAAATTACATGCTCTCCTATGTATAGTTACAAGAAATTAATTAAAATATAAAGTATAGTTCTAGTCATCTTCAATGGTTCATTTTAATGTATAATTATTTTTCTTTCCTTAACTCAAAGATTTAGTTAAAATTCTTTGAAAAGAGTTATGGGTCTATGATAATTTGCTAAGGATATGGTAAGAAGTAATAATTTAAGTACTGTGAGATTTTGTGATGTAATGCATTATGATAATGGTCCACCCATTTCAAGGTTAAATTTTTTGCATATGATAGAGTATTTCATGATTGACTCCTCTTTCCCAATTTGATGAAGCACTAGTTTATTTGTTAGAGATTCTCGTAATACAATTAAATTAGAAATTATCTACCTATGGATTCAAGGTTGGAACAATAATTAATTCAAAATTTATCCATTATGAGATGAAAATCTCATATAATACTTGTATTCCTAGCAAATATGTTGTTATTTATGTAAAGGTCAGTGAAACCCTTTGATAAGTCATGTGTATTTGTAGGTCAGTAGGAATATATATGTGTATTGAAGTGTTCTTGCGACAAAGAGTAACAAATGAACACAAATAGGAACACCCTCCTTGGTGTCACAAAGCCTAAAGAGTATTGGTAAAGCCCTAAGAAGATTTACCTATAAGTTGGCCACTAACTTTAATAGTTCTTGAGCATAGATATTTGCTACCTCTTAGGGAGTTTCAAGGTTCAGCTGGAGAAACAAAACATGAACACATTGGACATACATTTATAATCACAAAAATAAATTGTTTTAAAACATGAGTAGAATCCACTCCTTTTCAATCCATAACTATTGATGTAATATGTCATTTCATATTGGAACACATTATTACTAGCTTTCAACTTCCTTCCACATGATTTTCAAATAATGGAACACCATTTAAGAACAATAGTGTGAATAAATTCCTCAATAAATCTAATATCCAACATCAATTTTCAAAATCTTACTACCCACAATCTAATGGTCAAGCAAAAGCCACTAATAAAACTCTCAAAAAAATCTAAGAAAAAAGTTAATGAACATAACAAGGATTGGCATACACAACTAACATATGCATTATGGGCTTACTGTAGTAGTATTAGACAATCAATGAGAAAAACTCCCTACAACCTTGTCTATTGTATTGAGGCAGTGATTCCCTTGGAGTTAGTGAACCACCAAAAATAATGCATTTAGGGAAAGAGGATTCTCCAATAGGCTCCTAGGTTTTCTTGCCTAGAAGCTTATTTGAGGAATGGATTTCTTTCATGCTAAGAGTATTCTTGGTGAGTTCATTCAAAGGATTAGGGTTTGTTTGGAATAGGTTTGAGGTGTTTGTGATTAGGGTGTTCTAAATGCAATAAACTAAAAATAAAAGCTAATTAAGAATGTAAAACCTAGGAAATGCAAGATGTATGAAAACACATAATCATATGCAAATTTTAAAGAAAATGACCTAAGAAAGCTTATGAAACAAGAAAAAAAGTTTGAAATGAAAGGTGTGCACCTAGGAATGAGTTTCAGACTTGATTGGAGGCTGGAAATGTTGTTGATGCAAAAATTTTGGCCTATTGGGACACTTACGCCATTCTCGGCAACCAAGTCCTAGACCTAAAAAACTACATTGGAGCTCATTTCTACCACAATGGGTATCTAGAAACACATAAATCTCTAAAGAATAGGTTCATTGGGACTAGCTTTCCGTTGTTGGTGACTTATTCCTCTCTTGAATATCTAGAAATTAGAGAATAGAAATGGAAGCCCTCGGTCTCCACTTTCTACTCCTCTAGGTATTCAAATCTGAAACTACAAAATCTAGTCTATAGATGTCCTCAAAGCTTCAACTGGGATTTCTCCAACCTTGAATAGATTTCACAAGTTGATGAAAATTCTTCCACCTTGGTTCTTTGCTAAATCTACATACAAGACTTGCAAATCACACTAAGAGGGAAATTTTGTCGATTATTAGGGCATGGGGGTTTGCCTTGGTCAAACCCCTTTTGAGTAATCAAAACAAAATGATGAAATAAGGTAACGAAGTATGAAAAAATGGATTTCAACTTGCGTTGATGATAGATCTTGAGTTGAAATAGTGGATGATTTAGCCCTGGGATGCTTCAAAAAATATGTCTTGTTGTCTTAGAATACTCAAACCCTAGCTTGCTCAAGAAGAGTGATGAATAAAGAATAGGAGCAAGAGTTAGGAGGGAGAGAATAGAAAAAATAGGGTTGAAAATGAGGTGAAAATTCCTTACTTATACATGTTGTGCCCTAATTTCCCAAAAATAACACTATATTAGATGACCTTAGGTTTTAGGAGACAAAATCTTGAAAGAAATTTAAGTGTATTTTAATTTTTAAGCCACATGGGACTAGGTTTCCCAAGGTGGTGACCTAGTCCACCTAGGAATTTTTTGGTGGTTTTTAGGAATTATCATGTGGTTAATGATTTTTTTCAGTAATGTCTTATGAAACACACTAAAATAAGGCTTGTAAGTGCATTAAGGGGTCATTATAGCATAATAAAGGGTTGATTTAGTGATGATAAGCTGAGGAAAGTGTGAAAATGTATTACAACACCTTACAACACTTTGGAATAGGGGTTAGAAAGAGGTAAAAAGAGGTTGAAAAAGGTCCAAAATCCATAGGCAAGGGTCCAAATGAGTGAAAAGTGTCACGGCTACACTTTTTGGCAACATATTTAGCCCCCACTTTAGTGAGAGGTTGAACTTGCTTAAAACTCACACTAAAGTAGACTAATGGATATGGTGAAGAATGACAAAGAAGGAGGTGGTCAAGCCCCTAGAATTCAAAATTCTAAGTCAAAATGACATTAGTGCAAGAAGAAAAATTCAAGAGTGAATGATTTATAGAAAAATGAGATACATGATCCTGTACTAATAAGAACTAGAATGAAGAGAAGAGGGAAAGGTGGAAATTTAGATCAAGCTTCAACCATTTTTCCAACTAGTTGTGGATAAAATCTAGGTTGTTTGTCTAGAAAGAGATGTACTCACTCTATGGCGATGAGACTTTTGGTTGTATACCAAGTGAGAAGGCCCAAATGGGTGTGAAAGATACACGTGGTTGGTATGTACTCACACACACACAAATATGGCTATGGGGAGAGTTGTGCTCCTAGTTGAGCTTCCCACTCAAACCATACCAAAGTTATACCTCCTGATAAATTTAATAGGGTGCCACAAAAGGAAATGCTATTTGAAATGTTGTAAGGACTATTCAAAGGGATTTTTCATAGTTCGTGCAATGTCTCATCTTAAGGATCATCATGCATAATGTCTCCAAGAGAGGAAAATTACAAATGGTCTCATCTTGTTTGTAACAGAGGCCAAGTGCAATGTCTCATTGTGGGAAAAATTATACCTAATGTTTCCAAGAGAGGGAATTGCAGGAAAAATAAAATCATGTAATCAAATTTGAGTGTCGATGTATTCCCCCACTTTAAAGTGGTTGCTAACACCATTACTATGAGAAATTTCTTTAAAGTAGAAAAGGAGGAAGACATGAGAGCGTGTTCTGAAATCCCTATGCCAAGATACGTCATGGAGAACAATACTATGTCACATGTGAGTCAACTGACGACATATCATCCACATCGTAATCTTGATCTTATATGTTCATGAAAGGTTAAAAACTAGTAAAAAGAGACAACGAAAAGTGACATATGAGGGAAGAGGTTGACTAACCCCTTGCCCCCACTTAGTGTAGGACAAGAGTGAGCCGCAAGGATTGGGAAAATGAAAAGTTGGGTGAAAATCGGTATCAATTAGAGGAATTAGGTACCCCCACATAAGAAAGAACACCAAACTCCTTAAGATGTTGAATTTTACTACCGAAGGCCTTACATTTATTAGTGTGATGACCATGAACTCGGTGGTAGGCACAAAATGAATGTTTTTTGCAACATTTATTTTGAGTTCTTGGAGGAGTCTCAACATGATACCTTCTTGATTAAGGGGAGAAGGTGTTCCTTTGGTTTTTAATAAAGAAATTTCTTGCTTAGTATAGGATGTCATATGTATGCAAGGTGCTATAGATTGTGAGATTTTTTAGACTCCTATAAAGGAGTGTGTAAAATATAAATCAGTAGTTGGTTGCAAGATCAAATTGGCATTAATAAAATATTCCTTTGTTGGTTTAGAAGGATGATTTAGGATCATGGTTATGTTCGAGGAAGGCTTGATGATTTCGATGAAAGTAAAAAATCCAAGAAAATGATTTGTTTTTTGCATGTTAGTCTTGATAGGTTTGTGAATACCTTGTTCATTAGCACCACATCCTTTCCCACTATAGGCAAGTTGGTTCATAAGCTTGTAACATTTTCCATAAATATTTTTCATTGCTTTTGGATCAAGTGATTGTTCGTTGTTGGCTTCTTTGTCTAAAGTAGTTTAGGTGGATTCTTGTGAAGGATCGACCAAGTTTTATGTGGAGAAAACTATGTTTCCCTTTTTGAGAGTATTTTTTGGTGATCTTGGATTCTTATAGTAAAAGAGGGGTTAATTCTAAGGAAACCCAATAATCATCTAAGGAATTTTATTGTTGTACGAGTTCCACTTGTTTGGTTGGTGTTAAGGTGGTGAAGGGTTTGGATTTGTTTTTCTCAAGTTGTAAGACACTATAAAGTTCGGGATCGTCATCACATGTGTATACTTTGTTGTTGTAGATGTACTTCATCTTATGATGAAGAGTGGAAGGTAGTCCATCCATTGCATGAATCCATGGCCTATCAAAAATGAGGTTATATGAGACATCATGTGGCATAAAATAGATTAGTGTGTTTAATGTGTCCATTCCGACTATAAGAGGCAAAGTTATCACACCAAGAGGCTTTTTTCCTACACTCTCAAATCCACTGATGGATAAAGAGGTTGGTTGAATGGTGTATTTATTGATATGGAGTCTATCTAGGGGATTGAAAGTACACACATTAACAGTAGAGCCATTCTCAACAAGGGTTCACTTGATCCCTATGTGTTGGTATTGAGATATGCTCATGAAATATTTAGCTCATTTTTGCACATCCAAAGGAGGGAGATCACTTTGGTAGAAAAAATGGTTAGCCTTCAAGGCTTGAATCATAGTTGCTATATCATTTGTTTGTGCATTAGAAGGGACATGAATTTATTGTAAGGCTTCCTGCATCATGTTGTGATAGTGAGGGGAGGCTTGAATAAGGTCCCATAAAGATATTTTAGTAGAAGTATTCCTTAGTTTGTCAACAAGGTCATACTCCCTAATGAGTGAATTCAAGTGAGGGACATCAGGAAGAATGGGAGGGGATGAAGGTGAGGATGTTGAGGGTGGTTTTTGGATCACGGGTTGTTTCTTGTGTAATGTGTGTGAGAAACAATATTATAACTCAGTTGGTGTGACACAATATGTGAAGGTGGGTAGAGGATGAGTTCAGGTTTAGGTTTAGTTGAAGGGGGGTAGATGGTGAGTTGATTTTGAATAATACTAATATCCCCTTGGGAGGGAGAGTCAATTTTATCCTTGTCTTGCATCATGATATCCTCCCTAGAAGGAGATATTTTAGAACTACAAGCCACATGTTCTTGATGTTGAAGGATTGGTTCTTCTAAAATGACTTCATCACAAGTAGGGGAATGATCAATGATGGGATTAAAAAAGGTGGGATGATTGGGAGAGGGGTATATTTTATTATCATGTGTTGAAAATATCTCATTCTCTTGTTCTATACTATCTACCCTAGTAGGAGATCTTGGAAGATGTTCACCACATGCAATGGTGAGAGTCTGTAATCTAGTTTCATCACAAGTAGGGGAGCAATCAAGATGAGTACCATCATGAGTTTGAAATATATTATCCCAAAGGGTGGGAGAATGAGGTAAGGGAGGGTCAAGAGTCTAATTAATTTTAATAGGTTTATCTTCTAACACCAACCTATCCTTGTTGCATTGAGGAGGAATATGAGAAGAACAAGTTTGAGGGTCACTGTTGTAGACACTAGGTAAGGTGATGATGGTTTCATCTTCTTGTTGTTAATTTTTTTTCCAAGGGGAAGGGGGAGGAGGAAGACAAGAAATACCATCGTGATCTTCAATGGTTGTGTCTTATTTTACTAGGATACCTTCGTCAACAATGGGAGAGATATCAAAAGAAGAACAATTATGATTATCATGATTATCAATGCTTACATCCTATTGTGGAAAATCTTTAGTTGATGAGCTAGAAGAGATGAATTCATCAAGGGCTTCATATAAAATGTTCAAGTCATTGCGACTAAAGTTCTTAAGAAGGGTGTGAGTGGGTGGTGGTGATGTTGTGAATGTTGTGTTTTCATTTTCTAAAGAATCCGATTTAAATGATCTAAGAACTAATGTAGAAAATGAAAATTAAAAAAACTTAATGCTACCCACGAGTATCATGAAAGAAATTTTAAATGTAACAAAATCTATGTAAACTTAAAATGCAATGTAAATACATAGGAATAAATGCAATTTTTAGATTTTGAAAAAGGTAATTTACTGAGTACACTATGCAATGATCTGAAAATGAAATATTGTAAATGAAAAATGTAATTTAAGAAATGCATGAAATGAGATAATTTAAGGTAAATGTAATGAAATTCATGCTATAGAAACACAACACATGCATAAAAATAATTAATGGCATAAAATATAAGCATAAAAATAGGGTTTTCAGCTCTATAAAGGGACTAGGTCGCCTAGGGTTGCGACTTAGTCCTCCTAGTGAGTTTTTAAACATTTTTTAGATGTTTTGGATTTATCTAGGTGGTTTTTGTATTGGGTGATGTAGACCTAAGATTAAAATGAAAAAGTGAAAATTTTTTTGAATGATTTATGATGCCAAAAATACAACCTAGATGCACTTTCACTAATACAAATTTGGAAACCCTAGAATGCAAATTAAACAATGCAAAATGAAATGCAATGCAAACCTAGTATGATAAATAACTCCAAATCAGACAAGAAGGGGGTAGAAAAGTTAGGTTCACCAAAATGAACCACTAAAAAAATGCATTTAGGGAAAGGGGATTCCCGAATAGGCTCTTAGGGTTTTTCACCTAGAAGATTGGTTGAGGAATCACTCTCCTTCGTGCTAAGGGTATTCTTGGTGAGTTCATTCAAAGGATTAGGGGTTGTTTGGAGTAGGTGTGAGGTGTGTGTTATTAGGGTGTTCTAAATGTTACAATAAACTGAAAATAGAAGCTAACTAAGAATTTAAAAACTAGGAAATGCAAGATGTATGAAAAGACATAATGATATGCAAATGTTAAACTAAATAAACTAAGAAATCTTATGAAACAAGATAGAAAGATAGAAGTTAAAGGTGTGAACCTAGGAATGAGTAGCATACTTTATTGGAGGTTGGAAATACTATTGATGTTGAAATTTTGGCCTATTGGGACGCTTATGCCATTCTGGGTGACCTAGTCCCAGATCTGAAAAATTACACCAAAAGCCGTTTCTACCAAATGGATATCCAAAAACACAAAAATATTTGAAAAAAATGTTTAGTGGGTATAGCTAACCTTTTTTGGTGACTTAGTCTTCTCTTCAATATTTGGAAATCAGAGAATAGAAATGGAAGCCCTCGGTTTGCACTTTTTTCCTCCTCCAAGTATCCAGATCTAAAACTACATAATCTGGTTTGTATATGTCCTCCAAGATTCAACTTGGGTTTCTCCAACCTTGAAGAGATTTCAAAAGTTGATGAATATTATTACATCTTTGTTCTTTGCTAAATCTACATACAAGGCCTGTAAATCACACAAAGAGGGAAAACTTGTTGATTGTTAGGGCATGGGGGTTTGCCTTGGTCAAACCCCTTTTGAGTAATAAAAAAAAATGATGAGATAATGTAATGAAGCATGAAACAATGGAGTTTAACTTGCCTTGATAATAGATCTTGATTTTCAAAAATTGAGGATTCAACCCTTGGATGCTTCAAAAAATGTCTTGTTGTCTTAGAATACTCAAACCCTAGCTTGCTTGAGAAGAGTGATGAATAATGAATAGGAGAAAGAGTTAGAAGGGAGAGGATAGAATAATTAGGATTCAAAATGAGGGTAAAAACTCTTATTTATACATGTGCCCTAATTTCCCAAAAATAACACCATATAGGCCAACCTTAGGGTTTCAGAGACCAAATCCCAAAAGAAATTTATATTTATTTTAATTTTTAAGCCACATGGGAGTAGGTCACCTAAGGTGGTGACCTAGTTCACCTGGGCATTTTTGAGTGCTTGTCAGTATTTATCATGTGGTTAATGATGTTTTTCGAGATTGTCTTCCAGAACACACTAAAATAAGGCTTGAAGTGCATTAAGGATTCATTATAGCATACCAAAGGGTTGATTTAGTGATGACAAGCCTAGGAAAGTGTGAAAATTTATTACAACACCTTAAAACACATTGGCACAATGCTTGAAAAGAGGTAAAAAGAGGCTAAAAAAGGTCCAAAATCCATAGGCAAGGGTCCAAATGAGCGAAAAGTGTCAAGGCTAAACTTTTTGGTGACATAGTTAGAAATCCCAACATTAAGGATTTCTCTTCAAGAGGTCATTGTTGATGAAGCTTACAAAAAACAAATATTTTATCAGCTTGAGATGATTGATGAAAAACACATTAACTCTCTTGAGCACCTCCAAGCTTATGCTAAGATGTTATAACATAATTATAGTAAGCATTTCATCCATCATGTATTTAGTAAAGGTGACTTAGTCTTGTATGAAAATAAATGAAATGTTAATTCCAACCCAACTAAAAAAGGAAAATTTATTCCTAGTTGTCTAGGACCCTACATAATTACCAAAAATTAAGGGTCTGGTGCATGTACACGTTAAAAAAATAGATGGTACACCCCTCAAAGACCCTATCAATGCCACACATCTTTGTCACTATTATGTCTAATCCCCATGAATAGTATGAATGGTAAGTAGTGTAGTTAGAGCTATTGGATCATATTCTAGGGGCTTTCACATTGCTTGGTTCTTGACAAACAATTATTTGCGTGTCTCAAAATCTAAAGTGATTATCTAATTTAATTTTATTTAATTGCTTTAGGTCTCATGCTATTTGAGTTTATCCCATGTGCTATGTTAGATTAGATCCTTATAATCATTTATTGTTCTTTAATTAAATCATAAGTGCATTTAATTTAGCATAACATGCTTCATCACAATGTTGCATCTAAGAGAAACTATAATGTTTTTGTTTAGATCACATAAAATATGTTAAATCATGGAAGAATTTGTTAAATAATCTTACAAATATTATTTAATCAATCAAATTGAAATTTATCATTCAGACACAAATAATGAAACATCAAGTGGATATATATATATATACATACATATATATATATTTTGTGTATAGTTCATCAAATATACAATACTACTAAGGCTCGTGACTACTATATCTCTCAAGACCTCATGGTCACACCTATCTGCTAGTAGTGTGTCAGGCGATAGTGGTGTGCAATTGTGATCATGGTCCACTGAGTGTACCAAGAGAAAACTCTAAAATTTATATTTGTCCAATGGCCTCTCGATGTGCTCCTCCTATTGGATCTCTCTCCACCTATAGATTGGCTACCTCTACCTCCAGTCTCTCAAACTTTTCAAGGGTCTGATATGACTGTGACTTAGGGGCGGTATTATCTTGGTGGACGCATCTCCTCAAAATCTCATATGCTACTAGCAGTCTGACATATGGCCTAAACGACTCTGGGTCTTGATCCACAATGGGTGGGAGAACATAGTCTGAATCTATGGCCTACTCATCAACTGATGCGGTAACTATCTCTACATATTCCTATTGATAGAGATCCAAAAATTCTCTCATAGATCCTACAAGATAGAAATAATTAAATATTAGTACACATCATGACATATATAAAAAGAGTAAGCAAAAGCATGAAAGTATAATGTAATAAATAGATAATCATCACCTATATCTTTGGTCGATAGATGTAGTAAATCATACTCATCTTGTGTAGGGGGCATAGAGAATGTGCTAGCGTCTCCATGACTATAGGTACTAGTGCTTGTTGTAGCTACTACTCATGATCTAGTCATATGAATGGGAGAGGGCTCTCCTTACTCATGCCCTACTAGATCCTCATATGCAGCCTCACAACCCTCGCTCATGGATTTCTCCTCCTTGTTGTCCTCCTCCTCATCATTATCCTCATATCCTCCCTCTTGTCCATCATAGTCATCATCTACAACATTTATAAATATGTCGCTAGCCCTATAGCATGTCTCCTCAGCTATATCCTCTACACCATCTCCCTCATCTCAGAGTGGTCCTGCACCACTTATCAGCCCCTCCATTGGAAACATGAGATTCATTCATGATACTATCCACAACTCCTCATAGTCATCTATGGCATTGACATCATGTGCATTAAAGATTAGAGGCATATCATGATTTGAGTACCTAGAGTCACTGTGAAAACATCCTCTATAGTGAACTGTCTAGTATCACTAGGTCTTTGAGCACTCCACATTAATCTCTTGAAGAAGGGTCATGCCCTAAGTTGTATTTTCAATTTACCAAAATGTTGCATGACCTGATCATAGTAGAAAGGATGTACTACATAATTATAATTTCCAATGAAATTTTTCTCAAGCTATAATCTTCTTATCTTTTGAGTGTGATCTGGACATTGAGGCACAAGCTGATAAGGTCTCCAAAGGATCTCGTTCTCTTCCAAGAGATCAAATCGCACTCTCTCAAAGTGTAAATCACCATACTACCAAAAATTTCATAGAGGATAGGTAAAGGTATGAGGATACCCCATCACTGTCAAACATGTGAAGCTAGTAGGTCTAGTACAAGTGATATTACGAAGGCACCAAACTTGTAGAAGCGTATATTTTACCATACTGTCCACCTCTCGAAATACAAATAGACCAAGATAATAATATAAATGAGCTTCGAAGCATATATTTTATGGTGCTCTGCCATCCCTCATATCAGGTGTACTATTCCTCCCTCTAGGTTTTCTCCCCACTCATTAGGGGTGAGCACTAGTGCAACTATCAACAACATAATCCATCTAACTAGTGGGGCTCTTAAGTGTAGAAGCATCAATAAGTCTATATGTGCCCTCACTCTCTCATCATGTACTAGTCCACCAAGGTAGTACTATGTGTCATATTTCATCTTGTGGAATGTCCACTCCACTCAAAAGCATACTCGCTCACTCTAAATAGGAACTCAGAGTATGCACTGTACATCCTCTAGTGTGGTCATCATCTCACTAGTTAGCAGATGGAATATACATGTATCAACATCCCAACACTCTTCTAGAACCATCACCATCACATCATGATGCCTCATGGGGAATGAGGTATGCCCAGTATAATCTAATAGTCTGTAATAGCTCTATATCCTCCAAAAAAAGAGTGGGGGATAAATCTCTAGTAGGCTAATTTACCTACCACCCAAAATTTGATGTGAACGGGTGGGCATCTAACAAAAAATCAATAATATATCCTATAAGTAGTCTAATCTCCTTTATTTTTACATCAATAATCATAAAAGTGTACTAAAGTTGTGTTAGTGTGCTTTCCTAAATGCCCTAGACACTTTACAACCCTCTTGGGACACTTCATGAAGAAATGAGACACTTTGAGAAAAATTGGGACACTTCACGAACAAAAGGGATACCTTGCAAAAAAAGTGGGACACTTTATGAGAAAAGGGGACACTTTGCAAAAAAATATATTTTAAAGGCCCTAAATTAACATAGAAATGCATAGAAATCATAAAATAATTACATAACGATAAAACAAAGACATTAGAACCAACTTTCCACATGATGGCATTTGGTGTGTGTCACTTGGTCCCACAACACATCTAGTCAAATAAGACTGTAATACAATATTATACCCATCTTTCATTGTTCTTCAATCACTATCAACCTATAAAAGGTAAATGAAAAAATAGTAATAATTTAATCCATATTTTTTCTCTTATGTAAGGGTATGTGCATGATCAACATGGAAAAAACGAGCCCTTAAGTGGCGATGAAAATTCAAAAAATTCAGAGTTAACTTGTTTATGCCAAATTTCTTAAAATTATAACACTACAAGCTGACATCAGATTTAAGAAGATAAAATCCCACCAAGAATTTGAATTTAATTTAATTTTGGGTCAAAGTGGTGTATGAGTCCCATTAGGCTAGGCTATGGGACAAATTTTTCAAGAAAAAGCTTAGATTCATGTGAAATAAAGATTGGGGCCCCAAAAATTACGTGGTGTAGACACCCAAAATGTCCTCGTATGATACTTTGTCACAGAATTAGGTCATTTAGGCATCTAGTAGAATTTGTTTTTCCCAAGGTAGCCATTTCATCATCTAATTAGTTAAATAAATCTTATTTATTTGACTAATTCCATTCATAATCCCTCCATTCTTCTAATGTTAATTAAATAATTTCTACTCATAATCCCCCCATTCTTCTAAGGTTAATTAAATAGTTTATATTATTTAATTAATGAAATCATAAATTAACCATTAATCAAATAACTTAAATATTTATTTAATTAATAAAATCTTAAAATATCTACTCTCTTTCTTTCTAAAATCTGAACTCATGTGTATTTAGTTAATTAATTTAATTAGATAATGAACATCAATTATCCTTCTCATCTTTTTCAAGATTTATTTCTTTTAAAAGAGAAAATCAAAATCTTTCTTCTTTTCAAATATTATCTTATCTTGTTTTATTTCCTCTTTGATCAGATAAAGATATTTTTTTTTATCAAATCTTCTTCTCCGTCCACAACGAAATTCTATAAATATGGCCTCTCACAAGAGATTCAGGATTTGATTTGGGAAGTACCATTACTCTGTCAATTCATTCCACAATCTTTCATCATCTTCCATCCGTCATCTTTCATCTATCTAGTTTTCTTCCATCATCCCCATCCTATTGTTATGTTGCAATAGTGAGCAACCAACATTCCTTTAATATTCAAATCCTTTGAAAGCTTCCATTCTCATGCAATGTTGAGAAGAGCCATGGAGTTCAACCAAGTCTAGTTTGAGAATCGGTTTGCATTTCTTTTGTTTATTTGCATTTTCATTCTATTTTGTGCTTAATGGTGGTTGATAGGATTATTGAGTTTTTTTTCAATACTAAAAACCTAATTTTTCTATATCTACATTGGTGACCCTAACAGATAGGCCATACCATACTGTGTAGTGTGTTAATTAGTTTATGGTTGTAGGGTTTTACAGGTTTTTATCTTGTTGTTTTGCAAGTTTCTATATTGTTGTTTGTAGGATTTTATCTTCCTTAGTGGTGGGTTTAATATTGGATACCCTTTTTTAAATCTCACTATTGACCGTTGGGATTTTCTATCCTCCCATTGCTAGTTCAATCTCCAAAAACCATCATTCAAACCCTAACTTCCATCAAAATCCACCCAATCGCCTCCTTGAGCTTTATCGAGTGCCTACTAGAAACCCTTACATCTCCATTGACGACCCTTTCCTTTCATAGTCAACTTTGATGTCCATTATCTCGTTGCCATATGCATTGTCATCATAGATTTTAAGGTTGTCGTCCAACCTTCATAGAACTCTCCCACCGCTTGTTGAGGCTACTTTGTTGCAATCACCAGTTTCTTTCTTCCCCAACACCTCTACCTCTATTATATAAACATAGTCTCCCTTGGTTGCCACCTTGGAGCTTTCATCACCACCTTAGAGTTTAGTTTGCAGTTTTTGTAAGATCCAACACATGGTACATGTTCTCTAGAATCCTTTGCCTGTCTTGTTCGATCTATTAATTTATTGTAGATGATACATTTTTTTTTCTATTCCCAAGAATTAATATTTAATTCTGGAGACTTCTAGAAAGGAGTTAGTTAGAGATAATTAATTAATTGATTCCTTTAGAGACTTCTAGAAACTAGTTAGTTAGGGTTTGTTAGAGTCTAATTAATCTTAGCCATTCATTGAGATTAAATCATGGCCATTGGTTTTTCAATGAGAATAGTTTAAAAGGGAACCAATGGGAATTTGGAGAACACACACACACTTGAGAAATATTTATAGTGATAGAAAATATATTTGCAGTGAGAGAAAATAGTCTTGAAATGATAGCAAGGCCACAGTGATAGCACTAGAGGCAGTATTAGTGGAATTTCAAAAGGAGAAATTAAGGGAAGAATTTTCAAATATGAATATTGCCAGAGCTCTGCCAATAGAGGCAAGAATCTTATGTATCTCTTGATTTGTTGAAGATTACTAAAATTCCTCATCAGTAGTATTGGTTTTACCTCCGAGGTTTTTCTAGGGACAATTTGTCCAAAAATATTGTGTTTATTATTTGCATGTTTTCTTCTCTATTCCTATGGTTTTATTTAAGAAGTTGCAATTGTATTATGTTTCAATATTTGCTATGAATTAATTTTTGCCAGTCAAATAATCTTTATAAATAGGAGATTAATAAACAGTAACTTCAATCAAATTTTTACATGGTACTAGAGCAGATCCGAGGGCAAAAAGGGCTCAGTGCAGGCACAAAAAGGAAAAATCAATGGATTATAAAACCTAGTTCTACCTCTTCAAGATTATTATTATTATTATTTTATTTATTTAAGATGGCCTCAATAGGTTTTAGAGATCAAGACAAATTGGATGGAGCCTCAAATTTTTGTGTCTGGAAAGCCAAAATTTCTTTAAATCAGAAAGAGAATGGTATCAAGGTGTAGACATGCAAAATTGACATCATCCATTCCTCATATTTAATTAAATCATATTCGCCCATCAATTAAATAAATCAAGTTTATTTAATTAAAATCATAAGGATATCTCCTTAATTAAATAAATAAAATTATTTAATTAATCTCCTAAAGTTTCTCCATTTAATTAAATAAATCCAAATGTTACATTAAATCTCTAAATGTTATTTATCTTCTCATTCAATTTAAATAAATCCAAAAATTTAAGTTGAATGTCACAATCACCTAATATCAGCTTAATTTGTCAAATCCATGATTAAAACTAAGTCTAATCCATGTCACATCCTCTAGATAATCCCACTTGCACATTAAATCATTTATTTTCCTTTATTAAATCTCTTATTTTGTCACAAGACATATTCCCAAGGAATATTCCCTCATTAACTCCATTTGTTTGACTTTTTTGTCTAAACAAATTTCCCCCCAAAACTCTCAACCATATGCATTTAATGCTATTTTTCAAAATTCAAGCTCACCTAATTAGTATTTACTTGTACAAAGACCAAAATGTGCTCATGCTTCATCCTCTCCCATTTTTACAAGTTGCATGAATCCATTGGTTGAAGATTAGTCCCACATTCTTCCACTTTGCTTCTTCTTTTCTCAATCTCATTTATAAATTGAAGGCTTTTCTCCATTTCCATCTACAATTTGAGCATTCTTACTATAGGAATTTGAGTTCATCTTGCATATCTTTTTCTATCATCATCTTAAGGCTTAGAAAAGATTGCGAAAGGGCTCCTTTACATATCAAGGGTGCACCAATACAATATGGAATAGGTATCCACCATGCTCTTTATGCTTTCAATTAGTTTAGTTTGTTTTTTTGTTTATCAAGCATGATGAATTATTTCATCGGAGCACTATTATGTTTACAATAGTTTGAACTAACCATGCTAATGAGTGTTAGATTTTATAGCTATTTGCAGATTTGTGGTTCTTACATTTTGTGCTAGATCATCTACGTTTATAGATTGGTTTGTATGAGCCTTTGAAAGACTTAACTTTTGTCGCGTGTTTGGTAAATTGCAATAGAATATCTATCGTGCTTTCCATATTATTTCCTATCATAGGATAATAAGATTTACAAGGTCAGAATATATAATCAATGTGATGCATTTCTTGTGTGAGTGGGTTTCTCTAGCTTAGTGCATTCATTCATCATTAATTATATCATAAAATTGTGCTGGCTTTGTAATATTCCGAATTGACTCAAGAAAGTAGTTGAGATTTCTTATACTCACATTGAATCGTTGCTACTTATTGAATGCTTCTCATTCCAACTCACTAAACATATTTGTGCTCCCCCATTTAAATTTTTATTTTACTCATTTCATTTCATCATGAATTAGGTCTCTTGAATTGTGGTCATATAATATCTCCAAGAAGAGCTCTAAATTTCAAATTGTTTGTTCAATTACCCTCATAAGCATTTATTTTCTTCATCATTGTGTCCAAAGATGTTTTTTCTTATTCTATAAAGAAACATAATCATCAGTTATTTTGGCAGCATTAACATTATTGATTATGCTTCTTTCCTTTGTGTGTGTTAATTTTTCTACTAACTGATGAGTAAGAATGATTCTAGCTGTAGTTTGAAAATTTTTTACACTGATTTTTCACTGTAGTGGGATATGATTTCACATTTTTAGATGTGTCACTGAGGTTTGATTTGATTCATGTCTTGTGATTTATAGATTAAAATATATATGGGAAATGGTAAATAGTGAAAAGTGTTGTCTCAAATGTGAAATACTGCCATGTCTGGTGCTAAGGTTCACTTGGGTGTCAAAATGGTTTAGGGAAATTATGTTGAGAAGATTTGACCTTCAAGATTCAAAATGTTAAATTGGGCATAAACAAGGAGTTTAAAGAGTTGCAGTATTTCTTATGATTGTGTTTGGAGGGAGTCTCGCAAAAAAATGATGATTTGTGACTTGACTATGCTTATTGAATGCATTTCTATCAATTGAATACATGCCTCTGTATTTAATATTGTTGTGCTTAGTAATTGATCAATTGCATAGAGTGGTAAATAAAATATTTCACACTTTTATCTTTAGAGAAGCTTTTCATATGATTGACGAGATGTAATTATTGGCAGGAAAAATTTTACTTGTTGTTAGTAAATTCTCTATTTTTTATTAACATTTTATTTAAAGTCCGTAGAAACTAGGATGCTTATTAATTCTTAATTCAAAATCATTCTCTTGGTTGAAAATAGTTCCTAATACGAATTTAATTAAATAACTTGATCTTCACATGATTATCTTTTTGTTATAGGAGGAACGGGGGGAAATTTCGTTCATGCAAAAAACTTGTGACATTGAAGCATGGGAAACAATCTTTGAAGAATCTTGGAGTTAAAAGGAATTAAGTGTTAAATTTTAAGTTGAGAAAGCATTTTTAAATGCTTAGAGCTCCCATTTTCTACTTTTGTTTGCTATTTTAGACCAACTTACTTTTTGGATTCTAAACAGAACACTACCAAAGTTTTCATTTTTTCTACAAAGGGCTTACAATGAACTTTACGAAAATCTCAATAGATTCCATTTGAGGATTAACAATTGAACAAGGAAAATTCCATATTTCATTTTGGTGCACTAAAAATAATCAAATCATTGCTTTGTGGACTTAAAATGAACAAGTGCTTCTTTATTTTGTAATAACTTACCCAAAGTAATATCATTAAAAGGACGTATGCAATTCTCTCCAGCCTCACAACGAGCTTGAGAATCGAGAGGCCTTTTGGTGACATTAAGGTGCATAATTAATTTACCACACACTTCAATTTGGATTCTAAAATTGAACAAATATTGCATAGATTCATAATTTTTGGTTCGCAACAAAGATTGATCGAGTTACAAATATATTTGCTTACTTTTGTTTATCTTAAAGGGCCTGCCTGGTGGGAAAAAGTAATCACCCCAGGGAATGACCCAACCGAGAACACACTAAATCCAAGCAACTTCCAATCAGTATATAAGTGTGGATTCTCGAGGAAATTTTGATAATCATGAGGATTATTACGATGAGAAGGGCAACAATGGTCTCTCACCACATGGATGGTTCCTCATGAACAAAATGTCTGCATTAAAACCCTTTTTTAGCAAAGTAAAAAATCCTTAACTAATTTTTGTTGCAAAAGGTCATGTACTTTGAAGCAACCCCACATATACATGTGATTTTTTTGTAGAGATGAAAATTATGCCATGGTAGATTCATGGGTATTGATGCTTGGCTGACCTGAGAAGCGATTGCGCTATAAGGGGGAGCATGTGTGGTCAAGCATCTAATCATCCACACTGAATATGTGTAGCTAAATTTATCCAAGTGGGATCCCAACAAATATTGTATCTTCATCCTAGGATTGTACATGTTCTTGGAATCGAAAACACATTGCTTTGATCAAAAACATTTGAAAAAAAACATTCACAAGACCTTCAAAATTTCAAACCCTATAGGGAAGCAAATACCTTTGATGAATTCAAGTTCTCTTGCTTGCCCTAGTGATTTCATCCCTAGAGACATCTAAGTACTTGGGTTTTATCATCATTTTTTTTCACTAAAATCAACAATAGGAAACTTTTTCCTGAATTTCCTCTATTCTCCACATAATGGACTTTGTGGGATAAGAAGAAATTAGGAAATTAGAAATATAGTTTGAAACTTAAATCAAAGAATTTTTTGTTGTAAAAATAACTCATTAATAAAATTTAAGAGACAATTGAACCCCATACATGTGTTCTTTCAAATGATTTCCTACAAAATCAAAATCCGGAAACCCAAGTTCAAAAGTCTTAGTCCAAAAGCTTGTGAGGAATGTCTTAAAAGACTTCATGAAGTTAGAGAAATATTGCTTTATAAATTCTACAAGAAAACTTCAAGAAACACCCCTAACTTGTATGAGTTTTATTATCAACAAAATCCAACTCTTTTTCAAAGGTTTTCTTTTCTCACATAGGGGGTATCAAGCGTGTTCTTGAAAACCAACGTCTTGTAAGAAGGAATTTTATCTAGGTCAAGTCAAGGATCAAAATTAGACATTTTTGTCCATCCCTCAACCATCATAATCAAAATCATCTCACCAAAAAACTCTTGGAAACTTTGAATACATCATCATGCTAAACTTCTAGGAAAAATTAAAATCATCTTGTTTGACTTAACACATAGTCTAATTATCCTTGTGAGCAAGTTTTCCTCTTGATAAAATCCAACATCTTAGGGTCTAGGAGTTCATTATCAAAGATCACTTTGTTTGAATTAAGACTTTAGTCAAATTATCCTCTTGCGAACAAATTCACTCTAGGTCAACACACTCTCCTAGAGTTTAAAAGTTCATTATCAAAATCAATCAATCAAAATCCCATGAAATCAAGTCCTAAATTTTAGCCTCCCCTTAAGAGTTTCTCAAGAGTTTCTTTCATCTGCATCATCTGTCTTCCATTTATCTCATCCCCATCATCATTTTGATCCTTAATTCATCCTAGTTCTTCTCTTTTTATGCCTAAATATTAGATCAATCGATCTCTATTTTATGGTTCAAACTCGATCTCAACACAAGAAGAATATGGAGCAAAAAAAAGAAACATCCACTTTGAGTGATCTAATTCAAACCAAAACAAAATTTTACCCCACGATATCCGTTGACCTCCCAATAAATCCTCCTCTTAATACCTCAAAATCCTCAAGTGGAAGAAATCACCAACAACATCTTAGGGATGAAAAAAGATGAAATCATAGAGATGGTGTGAAATCCTATAAATCATTGAATTCTCAATGCTATGATGAGGTCATATCCCTCCCAATATATACTTGAGTTGACAAATGAAGGGGCTAAACTCCCTTCTAACTATGATGCAAGTACTATTGTGGAAACACCTCTTGGGATCATGCCCTCAACATCATTCACACTTCCATTCCAAAGCATCACTTAGGAAATTCCCCAAATCATATCATCTATCACTTCAACCCTGCCAGTTACTAACAAGGGAAGTGCCATGCTTCGTGAACTCCAAAAAACTCACCTTTGTACTAATCAAGAATTGGATGAAAACACCACACTCAATCAATCTATCTTGGTAAATCCATTACACCCTTATGCTCTGCTTACATTCCATGATCCCACCAATCCGACCTCTTATCATGCGACACCAATTTATCCTTTAGACACGCAAACTTCTCTCCCTACATCACAAGGAGAAGGTGACTTGTTTGGAGTAGGGGGAATCTTTGATCCTTCATCATCACTTCAAGGGATTGCACCACCTATCTTTCTACCATTACCACTCACATCTACATCATCACTTGGGTTGGGTCTTCCCTCCTTACCCACCATCAATCAGCCAAACCAAAGCATCATAATAAATTCTCCCATTATGCTATCGATATCACAACAATAGATGACAACCATCCAAGTGACATCAAAAATCAATACGTCCATTGTTCCTCAAACCCCAATCATCAACATGACCATTTCTCTCATCACAATGGTCCACACCCTTCCCAATCCACTACCACCATCACCAAAACACAACATGAAAAATTCATTCACCATTGTGTTGCAAGCTGCTCGACAAGCCACCCATCGAAAGGTGCTCTAAAACCAACAAGCTGCACAACTAGCTACTTAGCAAACACAAGCACAATTAGTAGCACAACAAGTACAACAAGAACAACAAGCTGCCGAAGCTGTACAAGCAGTGCAAGCCGCTCAAGCTACACAAACCACTCAAGCCACTCAAGAAGCTCAAGTTTCACAAGCCACACAAGGGGATCAAATAGAACAAGTATTCCAACAAGTGTATGCTCAAGCTCAAGCCCAATATCTAGCCTAGTAAGTGCAAGCACAAGCACAATACGAAGCACAATTGCAAGCAGCCCAACAAGAAGCATATCAACAAGCCATGCAAGATTATCAAGTGCAACAAGAAGCAGCCCAAAAGAAATCCAAACAACAAGCATTATTGGCATAACAAAAACAATCCCAACAACAAGCATTGTTACCATAATAGCAACACAACCAACAACAAGTGTTGTTGGCTTAGCAGCAAAAGCAGGTATTACTCGCTCAGAAAAGCTTGCAGAAAACTCCCACCAACATCCCACCTATCAACCCAACACCTCAAAACATATTAACCCCACCTCCTGATCCACAAGATGATGTGACAACAAAAATCAAATTTCTCTCGTAGCAAGTGTTTGATCTTCAATCAAGAAAAACAACAAGGACACCCAAAAATTTGTGTCCCTATCCATTCGACATGAGCTTGGAAATGGTACCATTCCCAAAGGGATTTGAAATTCCCAAATTTGACAAATATCATGGGATAGGAAACCCCAAAGATCCAATAAGGGAGTTTCGGGTACATTGTATGGAAGTCACATATAATGATACATATTTGATGTGGTTTTTCCCTCGAAGCCTTCATGGAATGGCTCTCTTGTCTGCCTGTTGGCATCAAAACATTCCAAGAAATTAATGATGCCTTCCTCTAGAAGTATGCATTCAATATTACCACAAATGTTAGTCTAGAGGAATTATCGACACTCAAACAAGGAAAGGGGGGGTCATTCACCTCCTTCCTGGAATGATGATGATTTATGGCCAATCAGAGCAAATGGACCATGCGAGAGGAACAACAAGTCTACACTATCATTGCTAATTTGGACAAGACCTTGGCATTTTATCTAAAAATGCAATGCATCACCACATATGACCAATTGATCCTCAAGGTGGTCAACATCGAAATTTTCCTTATTACAAAAGCGGGCAAGCCTACCTATCGTGAACATCAAGACAATCACCCATCTATCAGTTACAATGAGAAACCTCACACATGGGAAAAGAACAAGAATTCCACCAATGAGGGAGGGGTTGATGCCAAGGTTATCCTCATTGGTCCAAAGAAAAAAATCAAAAACATCATCAACCGCAAAACAATAATCACAATAACACACAAGCCAATGTGGTAAACCAACAACCACCCCATAATAATTTCAATAACTTGAATAACCAAGGAGGATCACCTCCACGAAACAAATATCTCCCTCAAGCGGAAGTTCATGGCCCTTGGGGAGTCAATTGAGTCCATCATGAAAAATTTGGTAAAATTAGATCCTCATCAAGGTCCCCACTCCTGATAATTACCAAGAACCCTAGGTGAGGTCACCCTACTATAACAAAAATCTCCTTTGAGATTATCATAAGCTCAAGGGACATACGACCACCAACTACATGAAACTAAAAAACATCATCCAAGATCTCATCGATGATGAAATTATAAATGTTAAGAAACTGGGTGGCAATCAAGATCTGAAAATATAAACAAATCCAATGCCGAACCACAATCAAGGAAATGATAAAGGTAAGAAAAAGTCTGGCAAAGTGAGCCATGTATACGAAGGATTTATCACATGTCTTGATGAATTGGTCACTATTGTTATCATTAAGGGATCCAATGATGATTGTGGAGTCACCACATGTAGCAAAAAAGTCACTATTGTAGGGGCATCACAACCATCTAAGACCTCCACCTCAAAATCAATCCCTAATGGTTACAACATCCTTTACTAGTTAAAAATAACCCATGCTCAGATCTCCATCATGGAGTTACTAAATATTTCAATTGCCCATAGGGAAATACTTGAGGAAGCATTGGCTTCATCCATTGTCTCTATGAGTCTTGATATAGAGCATTTCCAAGCTATGGTTGGTAACATTACCATTCTGAATCTCATCACTTTTTCCAATCAAGACTTTCCCACCCAACCATCTCACAACTGTTCTTTACACCTTGAAGTCTAGATTCTCAAAAGTAAGGTTCATAAAGAATCTAGGAATCTCTGAAGATTCCATTGAGAAAGAAAAAGGCACTACAATTAGAGTGTCTCAAGGCACTATCAAACTCCCAATCCAACTAGGACCAGCTATTATGGAAACCACATGTTAGGTCCTCGACCTTGATTTTCCCTACAATATCCTCGTAGGATGCCCATGGATCCATGGGATGACGATAGTCACCTCAACATTCCACCAATGCGTCAAATTTTCATACTAAAATGATGAGGTCACAATTCACGGTGATCCTGAACCCTTTGCCTATTGCAATGATTTGGAAACCAAGTTCTATAAAGTTCCCCAAGTCCTAAAGAACGATGAGGGACCCTCAACTTCATTTAGTGACCCATCAAACATCGCCTCCACTTCTAGGACAAAGACATCTTCCAACCCTGACATATCTCACATCAAGCTCATGATCCAAGATAATCGATGTGGGGAATATAGAATGAAGAAGAATTATTTTGTCGTAGGAGAGTTACCTCAATCTCTTAGGTCACATGGGCAACCCGAACCAGCTGAAACACCCTCTCACACTTTTAGGGTGGAGCCTTCTATATTCTAATGTTGGGGGGATTTAATTCATGAATTCATGGATGAAAGAGACATTTCAAGCTCACTATACCAATATGAAAGGCCCATGCCTAATATTCCCATGGATAAATGAAGCAAGGGGCTACAAATGATGCTTGATATATGGGCTACAGTAAAAATGAAATCCTTGGAAGGAAAAACAATGGACAACCAGAACCCATCATTGTTAAGAGATAAATGAAAAATATTGGCCTTGGGTGTACCCTTACGAGTATAACCATATGTGGATGAGGTCCCTTGGCTCTCAGTAACCACCCTCCAATTACCCGTGTCCATAGGTTGAGTCATCTATAACTTTACCTTTGAAATAACCAATGTGTATAGTAGTAGCAATGATGAGGATACCATAACTACCCTATCCATGGTTTTTGAAGAATCCTCCCTACACATGATTAATAACTTAGCCTTTGATTCAAACCACCAAAGCCACAAAATAAATCTGGTCTACCCCCAACTCATCGGCCACGACCAACGAGGACTGCCAATTTTGGGCATGTTTCGAAAATGATGAGGCGCTCTCGAAATTCATGGTAATAAGGGATACGATACCATATGAAGATCATAAGGTTGGATTTGATATTACACTAGACACTCACACCTATTACAGGGAAACAATTGAATCCTTTAGTCACAAAAGTGAAAGATTGAGAATAATCTCAAGGTCATTGAGTGAAAACCACACTATGTCACTCTCTAACCATAAAATAGTAAAAATAAAGGACACATCCAATGGTGAAAGCCTCACTGAGGTGTCAGAGGATGAAGGATTCAATATTCCCCTCACTACACTTCATCAAGAAAAAACAACAGTCTTAGCAGAACAATGCCATACTGTAAACCTGGGAATAGAGGAGCTACAACACATAACCTTCTTTGTTGAATCACTTCTCATGAAAGAAGAAGAAATCTTAGTTGCATTCATCAAAGAAAGAAAGGTAAAATTTGAATGGAACTATGCTGATATGTTAGGGCTTGATCCGGGAGTTTTGGTTCATCACTTAGCGGTGTATCCAAGGGCAAAGCCAGTGAGACAAAATCTGAGAAACATGCAGCCCCAAATAGCCTTGTTAGTCAAAATGGAATTGTAGAAGCTCTTGGATGTAGGATTCATAAGGCCAATTGATTATCTTGAATGGGTGTCAAATCTTGTACTTATTTCAAATCCAAATGGGGGCATTTGCATCTGCACCAATTTTAGAGACTTAAACAAAGCGTGTCCTAAGGATTAATTTCCAATACCCAACATCGACATGATAGTGGATATGAAAAACGAACATGAGATGATTTCACTAATGGATGGGTTTTCTAGATATAATCCAATCATGATAGAAAAGGAGGACCAACACAAGACAACATTCACATGTCCCTGTGGGACCTACTGCTAGAACATATTGCCATTTGTGCTAAAGAATGCGGGTGCAACTTATTAAAGAGCCATGACACTGATCTTTGACATGATTCGTAAAATAGTGGAAGATTATGTGGTTGACATATTGGCCAAATCAAGGAAAAAATAAGATCACATATTAGACTTGAGCTCCATTTTTTATAGGTTGGAAAAGTATAAGGTTCATCTCAACCCAAACAAATGTCTTTGGGGTGCAATCAAGCAAGCTCCTAGGATATATTGTGTCAATGAGAGGAATCGAGGTAGATCCCACCAAAGTCAAGGTGATCCTCAAAATGGAAGCACCCAGGACACTAAAGTAGTTGAGAGGTCTACAAGGTAGGCTCCAGTGCAACCCCAAAATCATAGCACAGTTGGTAGACAAACTAATCACATATTCTCATCTACTCCACAAGGGGTAGCATACAAATGGGACAAAAAATACAACCAGGCATTTAACAAAATCAAAGAATACTTACTCATGCCACTAGTTTTGATGCCACCAATCACAGGAAAACCACTGATCCTATACATTTCAGCAACAATGATAGCTCTTGGTGTCCTCTTAGCCTAACATGAATGAAACGAAAGGAAAGAGAAATATACTATCTCAAGAAGATAATGGTGGAACATGAGCTAAACTATACTCCTATTGAAAAATATTGTCTGGCAGTTGTATTTGCAACTCAAAAATTTAGACACTACATGATCGCTCATCAGATCAAGATAATCACAAAGATAGATCATCTCAAGAACCTACTTTCTAAAGCCACTCTCACAGGATAGACTACCAAGCAGGTAATGATATTTACAAAACACGACACTGAATATGTGGGGTGTAAGGCCATCATTCTACAAGTAATTGTAGATCAAATAATCTTAGAATTCCTTGATGAATCAATTTTTAGCCTAAGTGTAGCAAACCACTGGAAGATGTATTTTGATGGATTGTACACACAAAATGGGTTAGGGGCAGGAATTTTCTTCATAACTCCCCAAGGAGACCACATACCCAAATCTTACAGGCTATCATTCCCATGCATGAATAATATAGCAAAGTATGAGGCTCTCGTCATAGGCTTGAGGATTGCAGTACAATGGTAGATTATGGATCTAAGGGTATATGGGGACTCTCAGCTCATAATCAATCAAGTAAACAATGAATATCAGACAATGGATTATAAACCGACTCCATATAAGAAGTTGGTCAAGAGACTCAAAGAGTCATTCATTGACATCACATTTGAACAACTACCTAGAGAAAACAATACAGAAATGAACGTAATGGCTACAATTGGATCACTCTTGGAAATCCCATGCAACATCCCAAAGCAAAAATTCCTTGTAGAGAATATTCTTGTACCAACATTCGAGGTACCATAGTATGAATTTGTGTGTGAAATCGTTGGTCCTGGTGATCCTTGGCATCATGAAATTTACACCTACTTAAGAATAGGAGTCTTGCCTGCTGATATAACCTTGATTCTTGAATGAGCCTTCATCAAGAATTCAACCCGTTTTGTCATCCTAATAACCCTGTTACTTTTCCCAAAGACTAAGGAAGCCCTAACTACTTTAACCAAGGTACACAATGACATTTGTGGATTGTACTTGAGTGGTATGACCTTTGCTAAGAATTTATTGAGAACTGGATAATAGTGGCCCACGATGGAGAGATACACACATGACTTCATCAGAAGATATTTGTAGTGTCAATAGCATGGGGACCTCATCCATTGTTACACCTTGACCCTTTCCATAGTGGGGGCTCAATGTCATTAGAAAAATAACCCACACCTCATCTAATGGCCACATATTCATCATCACCACCAGAGAGTACTTCATAAAGTGGGTCAAAGCTATTACCATGACCTACATAATGGGAAAACAAATATCTAGGTTCATTCTGAACTATCTCATTTGTCGATATAGTGTCCCCTAAGCTATTATCTTAGATAATGGGACACCTTTCAAAAATTAGGATGTTCATGAATTATGTAAAAAATACAATATCCAACATCACTTTTCCACTCCATACTACCCCTAAATAAATCGCCAAGCAAAAGCCACCAATAAAACCATCTTGTAAATCCTTAAGAAAACAATCAATGATACTGGTTGGGACTAGCGTCTATAGCTAAATCCTGCCTTATGGGCCTATCACACTAGCATCTACACATCAACAGGTGCCACCCCATTCTACTTGGTCTATGAATTAGAAGCCATCCTCCCCATTGAGATTGAGTTCTCATCCCTGAGGATATCACTGCAAAATCTCATCACAGATGAAGAATATTGGCTCTCATGACTGAATGAGCTAGAGTTACTCAATGAATGGTGTATGGATGTCCTACACCATCTATAGGTGTCTCAAAAATGACTCAAGCAGAGTTATAACAAGAAGATTAGGAGGCAAACCTTCCAAGTCGATGAACTTGTGCTAAAGAGAACCAAAAGAACATGCCAAACCCAACAAGGAAAGGAAAATTTGAGCCCAACTGGTTGGGACCTTTTTTCATCATGACAAGCTATAAATCAAGGCAATATCAGTTATCAACACCAGAAGGTGAACCCCTATAGGATCCCATGAACAACTCCCATCTCAAAAAGTTTTATGCCTAAAACCTTTCAAGGTATAGAACCAAAAAATACAAAAAAATCAAAAAATATCTTGAAGAAACGGTCACCCTAATGAAAACTAGGTAAACAAACATCTTGGTGAAAAAACTAAAATTAAAAATATAAAAATCCAAAAAAATCAGAAAAAGG
>CM021103.1:669203924-669282280 GCA_007115665.2 Sequoiadendron giganteum | reverse complement strand
CTTCATTTAATTGAATAAATCAAACCTTATTTAATTAAACTACTAATTTTCACATTCCTCTCATTTTGATTTAGATAAATCCAAAAAAACTAAATAAACTGTCATATCAACCAACCTCCATCAAATCCCAATTAACTCCTAACACTAATCCTCTTTTCTCTGGCTTTTCCAACTTACACATAAAATTCATTTTAATTAATTATCTAATTATCTCTTTTTTCCTTCACAAAGCATGTTTCCATGGAATATTCCCTCATTAACTCCATTTCTTTGACTTTCTTTCCCAAATAAATTTCCCCCAAAAATCTCTCAACCATATGCATTTAAAGCAATATTTCAAATTCCAAATCCACCTAATTGCATTTACTAGCACATTATCCAAAATGTGATCATTCCTCCTCCAATCACATGTGGACAAATGGCCTTCTCTCACTGGTTGGTCTTTTGTCCTGCATTCATCCAAACCCTTCAATCTTCCATTCTTCAAAGCTATAAATACAAAGAATTCATCCTTCAAAATCATCCACAAATTTGAGTATTTGCACTATAGGCATTTTGAGTTCATCTCCATCATCTTGCATCGTTTGCATCATCATCATCTAATCTTGTCAAGGAGGTGGGGAAGGGCATTCTTTTCACATCAAAGGTGCACCAATTCCACTATGAGATAGGTATGAATATTTTTGTATGTGCTTTAAAATTTTCTTATTTGGTCTTCTAGAGTTATGTTTGGCATGTTTGGCATGATTCAATATGTCATAGGGAGGCTTTTGTTTTCTTTGTTTAAAATAGAATGGGCATGCTAATGTTTTTCTTGAGAAAAATGAAGAAAAAGGCCTCTATAGGGGGTAATATTCGATACTAATGAAAAGGGTGCGGTGTACTTGGAATTCTTGTCTTCAATTTCTTCATCATGACATCAACAATAGTTCATATTCTAACTGTATACAACATTTTTTATTAGAAATCACAAATGAAAATTCACTTGAAAAGACTTGGTTTGCATAGAATAGTAATGGGACTAAAAATTGAATGAACTAAAGATGAAGAAAAGTTTAAGTGGTTTTACACATGTGATATAGCATATGTAGAATTATTTGTGTTTGTATCTGATAATTTACTCTTTCATATTGAATCTTTGAATACTCCAAATGAAATACGGAAAAAGCTAGAAGATATTTCTGGAACACAAAATTATATGAGGGGTCATATGTTGGAGAATGAAATAATCAATTTGAATCCAGACAACTTCAATACATTTCAATATTTCTTCACCAAAATGAAATCACTAAGGCTACAACTACAAAAATTTGGAATTGATAAGAAAGATGAATAATTTATTCTAATTATTCTCTCAAAGCTAAGTTCTGAATATTCAATATTTGTTTCTACCTTCTATGCTACCACGAGTGCACTTGGATCTCAATTCAGGATGCTATCTTTGAATGATTTTGATAATTCTCTCACACAGGAGCAGGATAAGCTAATTTAGATGGAAAATATTAATTCTTCTAAGTCTCATGGCTTGGATACCAACCTTGGCATAAATTAACAAAGAGGAAAAAGTAGTAATACTGATAAGAAACAAAAGAGTATATAAGAGAAGAAGAATTATAAATCAGCCACTCCAAAAGAAAGTAATGAAACCTCATCTTCAAAAGTGGATAAGCCTAAGAAAGAGAGGGTAAAATGTGCCTATTCTAAGAAATCCAATCATGATGAGCACAGATGTTTGAATAGATAGGTTGATTATTTGACACACATTCTTGAGAAGAATAATCTTAGTGTTCCCGATTCCATAAAACAGAGTTCAGAAAAGGGTTCTCACAAGGCTAAAGAGAATAGAAAGGGGAAAGGAAAGGGCAAGGACCTTATAGAAGTTGATTCTCCACCATCCATATGGGTTCTTGATTTGGGTGCTTCACACCACATTGCTTCAATTGAGGATGAACTTGAATCTATGGATCCATATTTTATGTCCTCCATTTTGATGGATGATGAAACTCCACTTAAGGTGTGTGGGAGAGGGTCTTTTTATATGAGGAATGGAACATTCTAGGATGTTCTTTTTGTGCCCTCATTATCAACTAATATCCTATCTATCTATCAAATAAATCACACAAATAAATGAAAGAGAGTTGAGTTTAATCCTAATTGACTAGGGAATCATGAGATGTAGAATGATTCTATAGTTGTAGTTGGGAAATAAGATCACGAGTCTTATCTTTATTTATTCTCTCACTTTGTTCTCGATCCTCATTCAACTATTCTACTCACCCATTTAGATGATATGAGTAATTTGTGACATCAATAGTTTGGTAACTTGAACTACCACTACTTACTCTAGCTCAACAAGTAATACATGGTTAAAAAAGATTGCCTGTAGTTAGATTTTCTAAATTTGGTTGTCATGGCTGCATTCTTGGAAAACATCTTGATGAGAATTTTGACAAAGGAAAATCTTGGAGAGCCTCCCATCTTTTAGAGTTGGTACATAGTGATTTGGTAGGGCCATTTCCACAACCATCTTTCAGTAGATCCCAATATGTTTTTAAATTCATTGATGATTTCTCTAGCTACACTATTGCATACTTTCTCAAACATAAGTCTAAAATCTTTGATTCATTCTTGTAGTATAAGGATCTTGTAGAGAAACAAACTACAAAATCTATCAAAGTTTTGTATACAGATAATGGGGGGAATATGTTAACAATAGGTTTATGCAGTATTGTGTTTCGTAGGGCATTGATTTGTAGCATACAACCCCCAATAGTCCTCATGTGATCCCACAATACTGGTTTACAATTTTTGGGCAAACTGGACACCAAACTAATTTTTTTAACTAAATCTTAACTTTCAAGCTCCTATAGCAGCTGAACCGTGAGGAATTTGAAGATGATGAAAACTAGTGATTTGTGATGTTTTGTCTATAGATTCTAAATATGTTTTTTTCATTTTTTTTGGAATCAGATTGCACTCATTTTTCTATCTCCTTCGAAAACTAGTTTTTTTTACAACAACATTTTTAAGGAGTGACACTCACCGTATACAACATAATTTTTTTTGTATGAAGGATAAAATTTTAATTTTTTAAAATTTAGATTTGTAATTATGATATCTAGCACTTTTAATTGGTTTTATAGTGTTTTATTGAATATTTTTTCCTTAATCAAGTTTCGAAGTCAAATCAATTACAATTCATAAATAGTCAGACCGTATACAACATAACGTTTTATGTATGTATCAAAATTCAATTTTTCTTTTTTAATGGATCAAGGACATCAATATCCAGCCCAAACATATTTTTCAAAATTTTATTTTGATAATCTGCTATTTTTCCACATGTGCAGAAAAGAGAATTTGATTTTCGATGAAAAACCTATGTTTAATAAAACTAAAAAACCACATGCATAATAAAACCAAAACATATTAATATTATATTTTTTGGATAGGTTGTTCTAAGGAATACCATCTTCTAGTTGGGTCTATGAAGTCTCATCCATTTTCATCCTCAACCCAAGGTTCAAAGGGAAAAAATATGGAGTCTTTTTGTGTCGGAGGGTGACAAGGTCGGAAAAGGGGGGTTCGAGCAAACCCCCTTTCCACAATGGGAACATGGGTTCCCACATGCAAAGGGGTTCACTCAAACCTTGGTTCGAGTGAGAAAACCACTTTGGGGTTTGTTCAAACTTTGAGTTTTCTCAAACCCCCCAAAATGATATTTTTTTGCATGGGTGGGTTTTTTGGAAGTTTTCCTTCGTCACTCGAATTGTAAACCATTTTTGTGCATTCACTCCTAGGTCAAAAAAATGGAGTTTCAAAATGAAAGAATCAATCCTTGAAAGAGGGATAATTATATGATTCACTCCAAGTCTTTGGAACCACCCTTTTGAGTAGAAGGCATTAACTATGTGATTTATATCCAAAACCACGTTCCCCACAAAGGTGTGAAGGGGGTAACTCCTTTCCAATCTTGGAATATTTGAAAATTGTTAGTTAAGAACTTTCAAGTGTTTGGCTCTAATGCATGGACTCACATTCTAATAGAGAAAAACAAGGATTTTATTTTGTAGAGAAAGCCTTGCATATTTTTTCATTACCTAGAATATGATTTGTTGATTGAGATGAGTGTTCAATTTGAGGAGAGTACATTCAGTCCTTCTCTTGAAACTTCTCCTACCACCATTAGTTTGGAGTCTTTCTATTTGTTAGATGTTGAAGTTTTATTGCCGATATGTGGTTGTCATTGATGGGAACACTATTAGCATTAGTGATTTTGAAGGTTGTATATGTTGAGGATATTGAGAAAATTGTAATACCTATATTGCATGTAGCCAATAAAGCTGAGAAGGTCGAGGTGATGGATAGTTTTGTTTGTTGATGATCAGGTGGTGTGCACTAAATTTTTTGTTGTTGATCCTATCTATTACGTTTTCTAGAAGTTTCAGTGGTATGCATCAAGAATTGAGAAAGTTATGAAGATGTGTCTTCCTACAATTATTCAGTTATAGTAGCAAGTGTTTTTGGAAGATTAGATTGCAATTCTGCTGAATTTGGTTGTTGTGTATATTTCTGAGATGTTCAATTATGTTTCTAGATCGTTCTTTATCAGTTCAATACATCCACATTGATCAGCGTGTTCATGATTCAATATTTTTCCTTGTGTGATCAATTTTTTCATGTTCTTGGCCGACATGATGGTGATAGCGTGTTGTGGATCCTTATGGATTAATAATTTATTGTTTAGCATGCTTGATGATGTTTATTTATCTCTTTTCTATGTTGTGACTGACTTAGGTTGGTGCACATTAAGAATTTTTCATGTATTGAGGTCAAAAAGTTGTAATTCATTTATTTTGTGGCTGACAAAATTGTTGTAAATCTATATAGTGGATATATTAGAGTGATTGTCTCTTCATTTCAGTGTGTGTGAGTGTGTATGCGCAAATAAAGATCAAATCATATGAATGCAGAGCATAGTGTGAAGAAGGTTGAGCGAAGTGTGTTTGTGCCTAACCAAAATTGTAATGAGGCTTATGAAGAAGATAATTTATCAGTTTGTATTCATTAGATGGATTTAATATGATTTTCTTATGTAAGGAAATGATCCTTCTCTTTGAGAATTGAGCTCTAGGAAGTGTTCCTGAATGCAAGTGCATTCTTTATTAATTCTTCATTATACTTTTAACAAGGTATAATCTTGTGGACTAAAATCCTCCATGGTTTTTCCCCTAATAGGGCTTCCACATATAAAATATTGGTGTTCATGTGTCTCTGATGTGTTATTGATTTATGCTTGCACTGCTAATTATCAGATTTGAGATTAAAGGTTGATTAATGTTGAATAAGTCTGATTTTAGTAACAACTAATTCACCCCCCTCTCAGTTGTCTATCCTTGTTTTGCTAACAATTGGTATCAGAGCAAGTTCCTTTGAAGAAGTTTAACATCTTGAGGTGATCCAAGTTGGCATCATACAAGAAGGATAGTCCTAGATTCGATTGTAAAAACTACTCTCTATGGAAATTCAAAATGGATTGTCATTTTAAGTGCATTGGTGAACCTTTCTATAAGATTACACAAAGTACATATACTATTCCTTAGAATGATCCCTCCTTTGAAGATGAGATCAAGCAAGAAAAAGTTAATACCGGGACTATAGAAGCATTTTTGAGTGCTTTGATAGATTCAAAGATGACAAATGTGATAGGATTGAAGACTGCACAGGAGATATGGAAAAAGTTAGAAACATTGTATAAAGGAGATGCACTAGTGAAAAGTTCTAAGCTACAAATTTTTAAAGGAAAGTGGGAGAACATGAAGATGAGGGAAGATGAAAAAATATTTTCCTTCTCACAAAAGGTATATGAATTAGTGATGGATATTAGATGTGCCAGTGGAAGCTTGGATGAAGAAGAGATTGTGGCTAAGATACTTAGATTTGTGCCTACTTCATACAAAACAAAATCTCATGTTATTGATGAGATCAAGATAGTGAAAATGTGATAAGATAAATGTTGATTGGAAAATTAGTTGCCTTTGAGTTGAATGAATTTGGTGAATCTTCACCTAATATAGATTTTGCATTCAAATATACTGTATCCAAAAAAATCCAAGAGAGATATAATCTGGGAGAGAGTTCGAAGAAGAAATGAAATAGATTGAATATGAAGAAAGAGAGCTAGAAGAATTGGAAGCATTGATTGTGAAAAGAGAAGCCAAAGGACAAGGTAAGTATAAAGGAAAAATACCTATTAAAGTTTTTTCTTGTAGTAAGATAGGTCATTTTGCATCAAGATTTCATGAAAGAGTTTCTAAGTTCAAACCTGAGAAGACTAGATTTCAAAAGAAATTTTATTATGTTGAAGGTGTAACTGATGATGAATTTGATTAAGAAACTAGAAATGAAGATGAATGGGTATTCATTTCTATCAAGGAAAATAGTTTGGTGTCCACTAAATCAACTAGTAGTCATAATATTGAGAAAAATCTTGCAGCCAAGATTGATGAGAAAGATGAGTGGGTGATTGACAGCAGATGCTCACATCCTATGACTGGTGATAAAATAAAATTTCTAATTCTGGAAAAATATGATGGTGGTGTTGTGAGATTTGGGTATGACAATGCTGGTGTGATATGTGGTAGAGGCACTATTTCTCTTGGAGGTAAATGCAATACTAATGATGTTCTATATGTTGAAGGTTTGAAACACAATTTGTCGAGTGTTGGACAAATGGTTCTTCAGTTCAAGGATGGAAAGTGCGGGATTTTGGGAAGCTCAAGAAATGTGATTGCTTAAGGAAAAAAGACAAGAGGTAATATTTTTCACTTGAATGTTGCTAGTGAAAGTTGATTGATTGCTCAAGTTGATGTAAGATGGTTATGGCATAAAAGGTTGTATCATGTGAAATTTGATAACATTGTCAAAATAAGCTCCACAAAAGCAGTCAGAGATCTACCTAAGTTAGTGAAGCCTACTAACATTATATGCCAAGAATGTCAGATGTGAAAACTGACAAGAATTTCATTTCAAAGAAAATGATATCATTCAAATGGAGTACTAGATTGTGTACATACTGATCTATGTGGTCCATGTAGAATCAAAAGTCTACAAGGAGAAAGGTACTTTATGTTTCTTATTGATGATTATTCTAGAATGGTTTGGGTTGCTTTCTTAAGAGAAGAACATGAGGAATTAGAGAAATTAAAAAGCTTTAAGGCTATGGAAAAAATTGAGATAGGTTTGAAGATCAGTCAGAGGTGGTGAATTCACTTCCCGAGAGTTCAATTCATTTTGTGAAGAGCATGGAATAAAAAGATAGTTATCTACTCCATAGACCCCACAAAAAAATGAAGTTATTGAGAGAAAGAACATAACAATTTTAGATGCTTCCAGAACTATGATTTTGTAAGGAAATTTTCCTTATTCTTACTAGAGAGAAGTTGTAAGGTTATTTCTTTCTTATGCTACATTCAAGAATTATAAATTTTATCAAATGGATGTGAAGTCAGCATTTCTGAATGATAAACTAGAAGAAGAAGTTTATGTTGACCAACCAGATGGATTTCAATTGACTGATGAAAAGGAAATGGTGTGTCAGTTGAAGAAAGCCTTATATTGACTAAAACAAGCCCCTAGAGCTTGGTATGTTGGATTGGATAAATACTTGTTAAAGCTTGGATTCAATAAAGGTACTGTTGAGAACAATTTTTATTTCAAGTTAGATTAGGATAAAGAGTTGATCATTGAAGTCTTTGTTGATGACATTATTTTTGAAGTTGATGATGACTTATGCGTGAATTTTTTTTATGAAATGAAAAGTGAATTTGATATGTCAATGATAGGAGAGCTGAAATTATTTTTAGGATTGCAAATTACTTAGTTAGATGATCAAATTTTTATATCTCAGTCCAAGTATGTGAAAGATCTACTAAAAAAGTTTGGTATAGAATATTCAAAGCCAGTTGGTACACCCATGGTAACAAAATTCAAGCTAACACATAGTGATGATTCTCCTAAGGATAATCAAACAAGATATAGGTCAATGATTGGTGGATTTCTATATTTAACTTAGAAAAGACCAGACATTATGAATGTTGTGTGCATGGTTGCTAGATATCAAGAAAATCCAAAAGAATCACATGTGACTGCAATAAAGAGAATATTCATATATTTGAAAGGAATAGTGAACTTTGGGTAATTGTATCCAAAGCATGATGATCTTACTCTGAATTATTTTAAAGATGTAGATTGGGTAAGTGATGTTAATGACAGGAAAAGTAAAAGTGGTGGTCTGTTCTTTTTAGGGAAGAAGTTGGTGTCTTGGCTAAGTAAAAAAGAGAAATCCATTTCCTTATCTACTGTTGAGGCATAATATATTGCTGCTGCAAATAACTATACCCAAGTGATGTGGATGAAGCAGATGCTGAGAGATATGAGAATTAAATATGATGCGCCTATTGCTATATTGTGTGACAACTCAAGTGCCATAAAAATTTCTAAGAATCCGATGCTACACTCTAAGACAAAGCATATATATATCAAGTATCAATTTTTGAGAGACAAAGTGAGTGAGAAAGAGGTCAGACTGGAGTATGTGCCTACAAAGGAAAAAATTGCAGATATTTTCACTAAATCATTTCCTAAGGATACTTTTGAGTACCTCAGAGGAAAGTTAGGGGTAATTTCCCCTCTTAATGTAAACTAAGATGCAAGTCTTTTCATCAATCCATGGACTCATAGTCAAATATTGTGTCGGATTGATGTTGTGGTGTTTTCTACTCAAGGGGAGTAGTTAGATGATTCAAATATGTGGTTCAAATAATGTGTACCTTTTCCATTTATGTCAAAGGGGGAGAGGAGAAACTTGAATAAAATGGAAGAAGAGTAAAGTGGAAGAAGAAAATAGGAAAAGAGTGCACAATCTAAGGGGGAGATTGATGGAAAAGAGCTAGTTGGGTTGATAGTATTTTTCATATCATGTGTTGCCACCAAATCCCAAAGGGCGAGATTGTTAGATGCTGTATTTGTATTTCTGATATGTGGTTGTCATTGATGTTAACACTATTAGCATTGGTGATTTTTAAGGTTGTATATGTCAAGGATATTGAGAAAATTGTAATAAATATATTATAGGTAGCTAATGAAGCTGGGAAGGTTAGAGTGATGGAAATTTATGTTCATTGATGATCAAGTTTTGCACACTAAAGGGTTTGTTGTTGATCCTATCTAGTATGTTTTCTAAAATTTTTAGTAGTACGCATCAAGAATCGAGAGAGTTATGACAATCTTTGTTCCTACAGTTATTCAGTTACTATAGCAAGTGTTTTTGGAAGATGAGATTCCTATTTTGATGAATTTGGTTGTTGTGTATCTTTCTAAGATTTTTACTGATGTTTCGAGATCGTTCTCTATTAGTTCAGTATGTCTGTATTGATCAACATGTTCGTGATTGAATATTTTTCCTTGTGTGATCAAATTATTCATGTTCTTGGTTGACATGATGGTGATAGCATGTTCCAGATCCTTATGGATTAATACTTTATTTCTTATCATGCTTGAGGATTTTGTTTAGGTCTTTTCTATGTTTTGACCGACTTAGGTTGGTGCACATTAATAATTTTTCATGTATTGAGGCTGACAAGTTGTAATTCATTTATTCTATGGTCGACAAAATTATTGTTGTAAATCCGTATAGCGGATGTATAAGAGTGATTTTATCTTAATTTTAGTATGTGTGAGAGTGTGTATGCTCGGTGTATGTGTGTGTATGTTCAAATAAAGATCAGATCATCTGAATGTAGGGTAGAGTGTGAAGAAGGTTGAGCAAAGTGTGTTTTGTCCTAACCGAAACTATAATCAGGCTTGTTAAGAAGCAAATTTCTCAATTCCTGTTCATCAAATGGATTTAATTTGATTGTCTTATGTAAGGTAGTGATCCTTCCCTTTGAGCAGTGAGCTCTAGGTAGTGTGCCTGAATGCAAGTGCATTCTTTATTCATTCTTCATTATACTTTTAATAGGGTATAATCTTGTGGACTAACATCGACCATGGTTTTTCCCTCTAACAAGGTTTCCATGTAGAAAATATTGGTGTTCATGTGTCTTTTATGTCTTATTGATTTATTCTTGCACTGTTAATTATCATCGATATTGGTAACAAATGATTAACCCCCCCTCTCAGTTGTCTATCCTTGTTTTTCTAATAATATTATGATTATAGTTCTTTAGAGGCTCATAATACATGATCATGATGAGGATTCTTCTTCCTCCACTTCATATGTAGATATTAATTGTGAGGATGCACATAGTTCATCTTCAGAGGATGGTGATTCTCCTCCTTCTCTAACTGTAGGGTGTCTTTAGGCTCATTAGAATTTGCAATGAATAGGTGATTGGGTAGGGGATCCTTCAAATTATAGGAGAACAAGATCATAGCCTTAGGATGCTCCACATGTCTTCTTTGCTTCAAATTTTGATCCACAAACATTTTAGGAAGCTTTTTTGTCCTCAAGTGGGATGCAACCATGTAGGAAGAGTTCAGTTCTTTGGAGAGAAACCACACTTGGGATCTTGTCCCACTTCCTAAGGGAAGGAAAAAATTTCAATGCAAGTGGTTCTATCAAAAAAAATATGTATAAAATGGGTTGGTTGACAATCATAAGGCTCATTTGGTTCCCAAAGGATTATCCCAAGTTCCAAGGATTGACTACTCTAATACTTTTGCACTAGTCACCAAAATGAATTACATTTGACGTGTTCTTGCTATAGTTGTAACACATAGATGGGATTTTCATAAAATGGATGTGAATATTTCTTTTCTTCACAATGATCTTTAGGAGTATATATACATGGAGTAGCCATACTGGTTCATTCAAGATTCTTCACTTGTTTTTCATCTTTCAAAGTCTCTTTATGGCCTCAAATAGGCCCTTCAAGCTTGGTATGCCAAGATGGACTCCTTCCTTTTGAAAGTGTGATTCACTTCATGCCATTTTGATTCTAATGTCTACATATTATAGTAGGATGATACTCACAACTTATTGGTTCTCTATGTCAATGAATCTTTGATCACAAGGAGTCACTCATCCACCATTTGGGTAGTGAAAATCACCCTTCATGATCAATTTTTTATGTGAGGTCCTTGGGCTTGTTGCACTACTTTTTGGGGATTGAAATCACCTAGTCTTCATTGGGTATAACTCTCACACAATATAAGTATGCACTTGACATGCTCTAAAGGGTTCACATGGTTGATTGTAATGTTGTATCGACTCCATTCCTATCAAGGGTCAAATTTGAGGCTAAGTGTTATTCTACCTTGGTTGATGACACTTTATATTGATATCTTGTTGGTACTATCATCTATCTAACTCATATGAGGCCTCATATTTCATATTTAGTAGATGTGGTCTCTTGATTCATGTAGGAGCCACATGAACTTCACTAGAAAGCAATTAAGAAGATTCTTCACTACATCAAGGGTACTCACAATTATGGGATTAATTATGCAATAGGTGTGTATTTTGACTTGGTGGGACATAGACTCAAATTGGGTAGACAATTCTTAAGATCACAAGTCTACTTCAGGGTATTACTTCTCCCTTGATTTCGGTCCAATTTGTTGGTCGAGCAAGAAGCAGTCTTCTATTTCTCTTTCATCTATTGAGGTTTAATATTGAGGAGTAGTTAATGTTTCTATAGAGGCCATCTAGATTTATAAAATTCTAACTAAGTTTGGGATTCCATTTTGGAAGCCAACAGTCATCTATTGTGACAACTAGAGTGCGATTAAAATCTCTCACAATCTAGTCTATCATTAGTGGACCAAGCACATAAATATCCATATGCACTACATTCAAGAGTTGATTCATGGTGATATTATTGATCTCAAATAATATTTGATATTGGGTATGTGCAAGATCATCATGGGAAAAACAGGCCCTTAAATGGCAATGAAAACCCAGAAAATTAGAGGTAGGCAACTTGACGTAAAAAATTGAATAAGTTATCTATATTATTTCAAAAACATGTAAAAATAGAATCTATAGAAAATTGAATTTAGTTTCTAAACAACTAGACCTTTATTTAAAAAATTAAAATCTATTTGGTCAAAATTTGAAATTTCAATGCAGTAGTACTTAAATTTCAGGGTAAAAATAAGAAGTAGGTGTCTATCTGACCACCCTAACCACAATAAAATGATAATATTTTTTTATAATATTTTAGATATAAGTAGAGGACTCATGTCTTGATGTGATGCATATTTTTTTATAATTTTTTTCCAAGTAAATAATTAATTATGATTTTTTTAATACAACTTTTAAAAAATATTAAAACTGGTCTGTCTAACCACCTTAACTTGGTCAAAACTTCATGAAATTCATTTTTTTTTTAAAATCTTATAGTATGTGAAGCATAGAATGCGACGCATGTTTTGGATTCAAAAAATGTGATATTGTTTGAAAGTTATAGATGTTTTTCAATCAACCTATTAATCAAGATTTTTTCGTAATTCAAATAGAAAATGAATAATAATTATTTATTAAATTAAAAGTAAAGCATAATTTATATGGGTGGAATGCTGAGAATCTCCTTTAAAAACCCTTTCGTTTCATCAATTTTGGGTTAAAAAAAAGTCATTAGCCACATGGGTCATCATATCACTTACATATCGCCACTTTTTGGCCCATCATGATCCTGCACATACCCTATTCTAAGATCAGATTGCAAATCTTGACCAAACCCTTTATTGAGAGCAAGTTCCTTCATTTGAAATCTTTTCTTGGGGTGCATTTGGTGTCATCCTTTTGGGGGCTACTTAGTCATTATTTTCTTCTCTTTATTTTAGGGGTGTTCTCTCTCTATTTTTGGGGTAGGGATTCCTCTTCTTTTGGGGGAATTTGATATGAACATGGGTACCTATCATGGCCACATTTATTGACACCCATCATCTTTTAAATCATCCTAAGTTGTGCTTAAGCGCAAGTGTTAGTGTAGGTTTTTATTTTCCTAGTGGGTTAATTTATTTTCCTTTAGTCCTAGGTTTTTCCTACACTTAATTAAGCTTTCTTAGGATAATAAAGTGAGTTAATTACTACAATATAAGTGTGTTGTGTCCCCTTCCTTAAAGGGTGGAAGCACTTTCCACTTTTGGTGGTCCATCTCAACTTTTTGTGGTTTATTCCTACTGGTTATATTTTCCACCTACCTCCTCTCCTAATTTCTATATAAAATCACTACCTAGCTTGTATTTGCATTTATTTGTGCATATTTTCTTTGTATCTTTTCAACATGGAAGCTTTGAATGCAATATTGTCACATTGACATTGCATAATCACTAAGCGTCCTTGTTTGTATTCTTATTTCTTTCTAGTTTATGTAGCTTTGATTTTATCATAAAAAGTTTGATGGGTTATTCAATATATTTTAGATTTCTAATAAAGGTGACTACTATAAAAAATAAATCTATTAATTCTTTAAAGTGTGGATATAACAAAGAATAATGAAAACTAGAATACTATAAACTAAGTGAAATATTAAACATAAAACTAAAGAAGAGAAAGAAATTTCTCACAAAAACCAAGTAATGAAGCCTCCAACAAAGTGATGTCTCTAATACTTGCACACATAAGACTGTGAGAAAATTTTGGGGTTATTTAGGGGATTACCTCAATTAAACCCCAATTTTAGTTTTCCACATCCAAAGACAACTAGATAGACAAGAAGATAAAATACATAAACAAGGGATGTGATAAATCCCAATATTCTTAAAGAAATAAGAAAAGTAGATATCACCTAGAAGGCTTGAGGAAGCCAATGAGAGGGAGATAAAAATAGAGTTGTGAGAGCTACAAAGAATGTTCTAAGAACTTGAGATCATTGTAGCAAGCTGTAGAGAGATTTGCAAGCTTGAGAAAAAAGAGAAATACTTCTTGAGAGAGAAAGAAAAGACAGAAAGTTCAAGAGACTAGGATAGAAATATCAACAGAGCAATAGAAGTGAAAAGATATATTTTAAAGAGAGAAAAGGAGGGAAAAGGATGCTCCTAAGCCACTACAAAGTGTCTCAAGCCATTTCTATTGACCAAGGTGAGTGAAAAGTGGCAAGAAACTAAACATTGATCATTTGAACATTAAAATGTCACAAGATGCTACTGAGGCACGTGGACATCTATGAACCATGCTAGAGTCTACATAAATTATGCTAAAGATAGCAAGAAACAAGGAATAAACAAGGTTAACAAAAGACTAGCATACAAAGGTAGATGCATCTTGAGGGGTAAAGGGATGATTAACAAGGGCTAATAAGAGCCTACACCAATACTAAGGGGTAGACAATAAAGTTGACACAAAAGAGTAGGTGAAATTACAAGGGTATGCAATTTTTGACACAACAGTAATTTAATAAACAAAATTGAACAAAATTTAACCAAATGACATCACATCTAAGACTAAGAATAAAAAAGAACTTGTACTATAAATTTGAGCTTGATTTACAAGTTCAAGGGTGCAATTTTTTCCAAACTGACTTGGTTATTTTCTAGATCTACAAGTTTTGTTTTGAAGGTTGTAGTTGACACTGTGTTTTTCTAATAAATCACCTACTAAAGCGTCTAGATCTAACTTGCACACATGAAAATAGGGGAGAATTTTGTTTTATATAAGGTCTTATCTATGTAAAACCCCATTTTGGTATTCCTACCTCCACATACAATGATTGATGATGGTCTAGAGAGCACACCCTTGGTCGTGTAGAGGCTAAAATAAAAATAATTATTGAAATTGATAAATGATAAATGATAATGTTACCTTTATGTGAAAACCTTTAAAGAAGAGAGGCCACACACATGTTGATTTATGTTGATGGATGAATTCCTTAGTTTCTTGTTAGACCTATAAAAAGGTTGATTCCCACACACAATGGATTGTTGCAACTAGCATATAGAGGATCTCAATACACGTTCATTATTTTGCATGATTGATCATAATATCTCCTTGAAGATAATTGCTCCCTTTATCTTGATATCTTGCAAGGTTGAACTTTATCAAAAAAATTATTGTAATAATGGTGCTAAAATGCTTGATGATTCTACTCTTGAATACCCTTGATTGATTTTAGGATTATTTATTTTCTCAATTTAAATGATTGGGTTTGAAATGGTTAAAATACCTTGTTTTTATATGAAATTATTCTAATTTCTTGAAAAGCTAATACGGATAGGTGACATTTGAAATTATAAATTGAAATAATAAAATTACTAACACCAACATATTTAAAATTTGGGTCAAATTAGGTAATCTAGACCACAGTGTGCCTTGGACTAGATTCTTACTTTTTAGGATTCAATAATTTCTAGGGAAAAATATTGAATTCTTAGTCTGAATTCTAATGTTTGATTTTCTAATAATATTTATAAAAATAAACAATTAATGCATAATATGTCGAAGAACATAGGGAGGAGAAAAACCTAGCTTGAAATTATCAAGGGTGGCAATATTTTGTGGTAGATAAATATTACTTTCTTATTTTTCAGTCCTATTTTTTTTTAATATTATTATAAAATGGGGAAATTAAATATATAATTGGGTTCATGCATATAGGGGAGCTAAATCTATTGTGAAATTATAAAGAGTGACATTTTTTAATGTTACACTTACTAACCACAATTAGTAGTAGATGACCTACAACAAAACCAATTAGGGCTAAGATAAAATAAAATCCTCTAAACACAAAAATATTAAAATAAAGCTAAAATAATCATGTGAAATATCAAAAAAAGGAACTAAAAATATAGAATAAAACTTCCATGTGGTTAGCGTATGTGCAAGCCACATATAGTTTACAAAATATGATAAATTACTATTTTTAATAGGAGTAGAACTATGAGACTAACATATGCATTCAATTTGAAGGCTATAGAACAAGATAGGATAAATGCACACAAGATGAGTGTATGTTCTAATGCAAGTGATAGACATGTTGTTCTAGAGAAGAAATCGATTGGTAGCTCAAAAACTAGTAAGAAATGTCAAGTACACCTAACTAAATAAAAATTAGCTAGGGAAACATATCGCAATAGGCATGCTAGAATATAGATGTGGAAAAATAGATAAAAAATGAAAGGAAACAAAGATAAAATTAAATCCAACTTCAAATGTTGCCGCTAATTTTAATTTTAGAACAAGGAATGAAAATTTATATTTGAAACTAAAGAATAATGGAAACCTTACATGAGTTTACATACCCGTGACATACTTTTATGTTCAGTTGTTCTTGGGAGTACTCAATGTGGCAACACGCACTTTCTCCAACAGATTCTTCTTAATGAATTGGTTCATGATAGGGGTTGATTTAAATGTGTACATTGAGAGGATTTCTAAGTTGAGATTCATTTTTAATGAATGGCTAGGTGTAACTGAGAGACATTTTTCATTTGAATTTATTGGAGAGGTAATAATAAATGTTAATATTTTGTGTATGGAGAGTTGAGATTGATTTAATTATATGGCCAAGGTTCAAGTTTGATTTGAATTTGGATAGCTGATAGTTGGGGATAATGGCTAGGATTTAGTTGATTAATTTGATGGCTAGAGTTAAAATTGTTATTTAATTATTTCATTGTTAGAGATGGATTATTAGGATTTATTTGATAAATTGGATGAATTGAGTCAAAGATTGATTTCATTTGGGATTTTAAACATTTTAAATGAATGAAAATAAACATGACGTGGATTTTTAAATTATTTTGTGACAGATTTTTTTTTTATTCTTTAAATAAAGATAAAGGTGATATATATTAACTTAATTAATTATAGAAAACAATTCATAAATTCACTAATGATAAGATAAGATTAAAATATATAAATTGGAAAAGAAAGACACCTTCTATATTTAGTTAAAACCGGAGAAATTCTAAAATTAGCACAACATAAATTATTTAAAATACAAAAATAGATTTCAAGTATCTAACCTTATGACTCAAAATAAATACTAGAAAATAAAATAGAAAAGGGTTTTTATTAATGTGTTTACTAGTCACAACCAACTTAGATAAAATATATAGTGAACTTTATCTCTCATGATTAAAAAAAAAAAAATCAATTATCCCAAGGCTACAAATAGGTTTTGACATGCAAGGTATCGTACTAGTTCAATGTGGATATTGTTCCAACGAAAATATTATGTACTGGATACTACAAAACAGGGTTATAACTATGAAGAAAACAACTTAATTTGTACATTTTATCATAAATAAGTCTTTTGTGATCTATAATTTGATTAAATTTATGCATTCTTGAACATATTATATCATCTAATTTTTAATATTTTCATTCTTTATATCATTAAATTTCTATTTTTAGATTTTGATTGAAAATAAAAAAGAGAGGGAGAGTGAAAAGTTATAAATCCTAAATTTCTTAGCAATCTTGTACGAATACACTTTAGAATTTAAAAATATATATTGACCAATTTATGCTTCACAATACCCTATGACAACTACATATAAACAATGAAAACATATGAATGAAAGTTATAAACCATAGAAATTCATCAAGTGCACCCAAATATGAGTGCAACAAAATGATATTTCAAAGAAGCTAGTAAGTGTATAGTCACATATGATTTACAAATGGGAAATGACCTACAATTTCATAAAATAAAATGAGAAAAATATTTAAATTTTTTAATATTGTCCCCACAATTATAAAAAAAATTAGTCCTCTAAAATAAAACATTCGGTAGCCTTTTAAATACTCAAAAACTTCAAAATAGTTATGAATCAATAACTCCCAATGATACTTTCCAATTAATGGCTCCAATTTGGAAGGGCAGAAACATATTTCAATTTTGGTAAGTTTTTGGCATATTCTTAGCATATTTCATTCTTTAATAGGTTGTGTCTATATTTCCTCAATTAGATGAACCAACAACTTATCACTATTTGTAAAATAAAACAACAATTGTTTTAAAATATCCTTATCCTTGGAAATTAATAAGTAAACATATAATTTTTAGTGTCATATTTATATATTACAAAGATATTAATATTAATTGTAATTATAAAATGATTATTCATGCTTAAAAATGTCATTTCCCTATTTTGTTGATTCATCAATGGTATTTCTCTATTTTATTTAAATCTTTGATTTGAATAAGCAAATGGTATTTTTTAATGTTTTAATTAAATGAAAATAACACTTCCAAAGTCCACATAAAAACATTAAAAAAGAGGAGAATATTAAAAATCTAAAACCTAAAGGTTTTCTTTTAATATTGAATTCTTAAACCCTTTACATGGAGTTAAAAAAATATCTATAAATATTTGGATTGTAGGAGGGAAGACATATCACTCATTGAAACTTAGTTGTTTCTTTTTAATTATTCTATGCATTTTAACTTTTCACGTAATACTTCAAAAATAAGAATCAACTCTTCCTTTTAAACCATGCTTAATTACTTAGTAGTTTCTCTTTAAGTCCTTGATGCATTTTAACTTTTCATTGAATTCTTTAAGAATAAGAATTGATTCTTCATTTTAAACCTTGATTCATTACCTAATGTCCATGTGATTTAACTTCTTTCATTTGTCCATCTTATTTAAAGAAATAAATTTCACTTGCATGTTAAATTTGAGGAGGAAAGAAAGGAGCTGGTCAAAATCTCCAATAGTTACTTTGATGTTGGGATGATCAAGAAGATTTGGTGAGAGGTGCTCAAAATTCTAATGGAGTAAATTACGATGGATGGTAGATTTACCAGATTCTACGGTTACCATTTCATCCTCTTCAATCATTTTCGACATAAGGTAAGGGTTTCTTTTCCTCATTACTTGCTTTGTTTCATGAATAATAGTATTGAGGAACATTCAAAAAAACCCAAAGAAGAATCTGGTCCTACATTCTGGCCTAATTTGTCTTATTCATGAGCATTTTAAAAATATGTCGACCTCGTCTCACCCTTTATCAACCTTGGCCTCGAAAGGATATGAGAATGAGTCTAGCACGTTTGAGCATAAAGATGACTCAGACACTGAGTGGTATGAGGAAGAAACTCCCCCTCCTAGTAAGAAAAAGAAGAAAATCCCTTAGGGAAAATACTTGAAGAAAAAAGAATGCCCTGCGAATACCCCTATTGGTACTTCTCAGGTGGAGAATGTCAAGACAAAGAAGCCCCCTATAAATAAGTTGGTCTCTTATTCTGGGGATTCTCCGGATGAGAACTTTGTTGCTCCCAAAGACAATGAGGACTCTTTTACCTCTTATCCTACCTCTAACAAAGAGGACAAACCCAAATTCCCTTGGGACCTCAACCCTGATGATCACTACTTCAAGTCGAACGAGGAATTTCCTGATGATATACTGACAATTGCCAGAAATGGTCTGGTTGAATATTTTAGAATAATGAAATGGGCTTTCCATGAGATAAAGGAAATCAATTTTAAAAAAACCACGATCACTAGCAAGTTGGAGGTGATGGAAGCTAAAGTGGCTTCTTAATATTTTGCTGAGGTTCTATGGACTGTGGAAGAGAAGATGGCAATGGTTGAATGCTTTGAAAGAACAGTTGAACTCATAGACAATATGCAAAATGACAATGAGAACAAGGTTAAGGACCTGGAAAAGGAAATTGGCAAGATCAAGAATACAAGGAAAACCATCATGGAGCATAACCATAGAGTTGTGAAACATAACGCTACAATCCTAAGTGCTATGGTGGAGAAAATGGAAAATACCCAACAGGGGTTGCCGATTATGGATCTAGAAGTTGACAAGAAAAAAAGTAAGCAAGAGGATTCTGGCCTTTCAAAGAGAACAATAGCCAACCTAAAGAGAAAAGTAGATTCTTTGCCTCTAGAGATTCGGGACCTAAAGAAGGTGACCCAGGAAATGTGCAACCTTGAAGCTGAGGTTGTTGAGACTTTAAAGTCTCTTGGTTATTTTTGGTTGTGCTTCTTGTTGTTGGATTCTTGTTGGCCTTTTGTTGGTTCTTGGTTGGTGGTTGCTGTCCTGTTTTGCTTTTTTTTTGTTTTGTACCCTTCCTTTCTATGGGTACTCTGTTGGTTTATTCTTATATGGCTTGTAAACTTTGTGGTTTTGGGTCCCTGTAAAACCCATTTTTTCCTCTATCAAAAACTTTCACTTGCATGCCCTTTCCATGCATAAAATTTTCACTCATGTTATCCTTTTCAAATTACTTCATGATTTGTTTGATTTCAATATTGATTGGATAATGAATTTTTAATATATAAATGTTCACCCTTTTATTTTACCTTATTTGATTTTTGTGGGTTTTTTAAACTACTACTTAAACTTAGAGGTTTTTATTTTTGGGAATTTTTACTACCCATTGCAAAAGATTCCTACCTATAAATAATAACTCTAAATTTTATCACACAACTTTGTATGTGCTATAGAAAATTATTCTTATAAAATGTCCACATACTAATGTTTTGAAGTTTAAATCTTCATTTTTAAGTCTTTTAAATTTTATTAGGACTTTAATTTTTTTTTAACATTTTTTGTCATTTATGTTTTGAAGATTTAAAACGTTTATAATTTACTAAACATCATTTAAAAAATATATAAATGAACTTTAAAATTTATTAAACTTTAATTGTTTTAGGGGTAAATGAAATATGCCACTAATTTTAGGATGTGTTTATTTAGCATTGCATCTTTCTATAAACCATGCGATGTGGGACTTGTTAAGCCAACCGAATATAATGACATTTGTAGAGTTTCTCAACTGAACTATAATTTTGACACTAAAAAGATTATTTTCAATTGAAAATGAAACTTTTGCAATTGCAAGAAAATCTAATTCAATTGTCTATTAGGAAAAAAGTAAGTGAATGGGAAATGAGTTGGTTAAGAATTTGAAACTCACAAGTGAATAACTTGTTCGTTTTGAAGAATTTTGACAAACTCTAAAAAGAAACTTGGATTTTTTTTTATACTATTTCCATCCATAATGAACTTCTGACAATTGAAAAACAAAAATTTGAAACTTTAAAGACCTTGAAAATTGACTTAAACTAAAGACAAGACAATACAAAGGAAACAGCAAAAAAAAGTCCTTATTTTACTAAAAACAAAATAAAATGTGTTGAGAGCGATCACAACAAATTACATATAAGAAATTTGAGGGAAGTGACACCTATAGACTAAGGGACATTTTGCTCCAACCTTAAGAAAGATTTCTTGTTGGAAGTTTATTATTATTATGATTGTTGTATTGAATTTAATTGTTTTTTATTTGACTTCCTCGGGCTGTGTTAAATGTATGTTTTTGTACAAGTGTTCTTCCAGCATATATTGGAATTCTGAATTGTTTGATTCGACTTCTCTTTGTCCTTCTTACCGAACAATCCTTTATAGTGTGCCTTCTCTTCTTTGGACATTTGAACAATGATTTGACCCATTGTCTCCTTAATTTACAGAACAGTTACTACGGTGTGTAATAAAGGCCCAGGTATACTTGATTACAGAATCTTGCAACCTTCAGAACGGTATGCTTTTATTAGTAGTGGTGTGTTACTTTTCTTCTGGTGAGATAGGAAAGAATACCCTTTCATAGGCTGTGGAATAGAATACGTTTCAGCAACATTAGGCAAGTTAGTTTTCCTACCTATTTGGCGTTGAATATGATATTCTCAATACCCATGGAAGGAGAATCATTCAATGTTGGTTTACTCAGATAGTCTTAGAAATATATTATTTTCACAGTCTTCGATACCCTGCTGATACAATGTTTTCTTAGACTCGTCGACCATACGGGGTTGTGAAGCTTAAAACTGTCAAAGCTTCGACAACTAACTCATGTAAAGAAGGTTAGGATTCTAACTTGCGATATTCTCCCAGACCACATACGCTATTAAAAGCAGTCTTCTCATTGGCGCCCATTGATTTAGAATAAAAGAATGAAGCAGTTCTTAATTTGACCTATCTCTTCTTGGGAGGGTGGTACATCTAAAGCTAATTGAGTTTGTAGCAATTCTGTCCATTCAAAGGGGGTTCTACTCTCTTGGCCACGCAGATCGAAAGATTTTTCTTGATTTGATTTGATAAAGAACTCTGCAGGATTCGAACAAGTGGGGCAATATGCATGGCAATGTAAGGAGCTCATTCCAGCATCGACTAATATTAGTTCGTGTTAAATATATGTTTGCCTTACGTGTGGATTCCTTCCAGAAAGATTTCTCTTTATTTGATTTGATAAAGAACACTGCAGGATTCGTATAAGTGGCACAATACGCATGGCCATGTAAGGAGGTCATTCCAGCATCTACTAATATTAGTTCTCGTTAAATATATGTTTGCTTAACGTGTGGATTCATTCAAGGAAGATTCGAGTACATTTAGACCGTCCCATACAAGACATAAAATAAATTTTAAATAGAGGACACTTGTGAATTTCAAATAGGGGACACTTATGTATAAAGACAATAAAAAAATACTCTTTTGCTTTTTAGAAAGAAATATTTATTTGATATGCAAAAACATGAATCGTCATTTGCTACATAGCTATATACTCCATGACAAATCTATTAGTGCAGTGACAGCTTAAAGTCTATAATTGCAGTGATTCAGAAGAAGCATAAACTTAAGGCAGTTGGCTCAACAATATTACAAATTAATATAACGAAATCATATTTTGGACAATAAGCTATTTTGACTTAGATCTCATTTAATGTTAGATTTTAGCTTATACATTTTTGTAGTATATTTGTAATATTATAATTGAAAGGAAGAAAATTGTTATTGATTTATGGTTTAGGACATAAAATAACAATCTTTCACTCTCTCATTCAATGAAACCCTAGAGATCTCAATCCAAGGATGAAGTACGGGAAATAGATCTTGCAATAGGTTGTCCTAGGGTATGATTAGAGACTAAAAGAGGCTTCACCACCAAGCTAAAGGTTGGAAAGAAAAATGACGTGCAAGACCTAATACGAAACCTAATGATATGCAAAAGTTTCACTAAATGACCTAGAAATGAATGCAAAACAAAATAGAAAGATGGAGAATACAGAATGATACTTGGAAAGATACATCAACTTGAATGAGGTCTTAAAATGTTGCAAATACTGAAATTAATGCAGACTATGACTCATATGCCAAACTGGGAGATTTAGTCCTAGATTAGGGTTTCTGGGTAGGAACAAAAATCTGGTAGAGATATGTTTGGAGCTCTTAAAATTGCAAATTTTACTATACTAGGACTTGTACTTTAGAAGCGGCGTATCAGTCCAGTTTGACTTTTTCGAAGGATTTGGATTTGAATCTCCTCTTCAACCTCTCCTCTGTTTGTTCAACTTAATTTTTGAGTCTGACTTGTTGAATTCTACTCTCTAGATTCTCTCCAATGATTTTCTAAGAAATGTGACAATTTGGATGACTTTGAACACTTGACAACTTCTTTACAATCTTTCTCCTTAGAAGGTATTCAACCTAGATATGCAAATCACACACTAAAGAGAGGCTAAAATGTTGTCTTGTTAGTGGAAAGAGGTTTTCCTTGCTCAAACCTCGTTATGGTATTCAAACCTTATAATGAAATCAAATGAGATAAAGTAATGATGAATGAAAAAAATGTGATGTTGAAACTCACCAAATCTTAATAATAAAGTGTTGCAAACACATGTATGAAGTGGCTCCAATGGATGTAGATCTTGACTCTTACAAATGTTATCTCAAAAACAAACATGATGCATGATAACTTTGACATGATGCTTGATGCTTGAATAATGCTCTGAAACACTTGATAATCATCTCTTGAAGAGTCTCAGATTCTCTTGTAAATTTTGCAAGTATGGATGTGTTTGATGGTGTTATCATTAATGTTGTCATTGATGTCAACACAGTTCATGTTGTGTACAAATGGTATTTGTACAATTAATATATTGTAGAAGTTCTTAGAGTACATGGAGCTATATTTATGAAGTTTTAGTTGTTTTTTACCAAGTTCTTTTGAGAAATATTAAGAAATAATGAAACCAGTGTTGAGGTGTGTTCTAAATGTGCTCTGGTATTGTGCTCCACATTTTCTCTATGTTGATCCTATGCATATGCGGATCTGTAAGTATGTTCATAAGCTTCAATGGATTGTATATACCGATTGTTAGCTTATGAGTCGATGGTGAGTAGAAGGTGTGTTCATCGGTGAGTGAACTAGTTTGGAAAAACTATCTATTTGTGGATTGAGAGAATTTTTTTGGCTCCATAGTCTTCTGATATTTGGTTTTAGATTTTGTAGATCTGGGAGATGACTCTTTTTGATGATTTCTATGTTTTGACAAACTTGTGTGTGAGTTGGTGCTTCAGAAGACCTACTCCAAAGCTTATGTGTTTTGTTGATTGGTCCAGTTGGACTGATGAAGTGTTCTCTATTAGTGAAGTTTGTTGTAACTATATTGGATGTACCTGAGGTATTCTGAGAGATGGAAGAATGTCTTGTGAACCATGTTTGGTGATTCAAATGTGATCATCTTGCTGGAGATGCATGTACTTCAAAGCTCATTGGTTTTTTCATCATGTTTGGCCGAACTAGTGTTTACACATTACATTAGGCTTTTGCATCATCTTAAGAAAGTGTGTGCTTGATCCAAGATGTTTGTGTCCTCTCTCAATATTATCCAATGTGGGAATGTTGAGTAGCCAACCTTGTTTGAGTTTGTAAATGAAATTGTATAGTCAACATTGGAGAATTTTCCTGAGGTTGAAGATGATATAAAAGTAAATCAAGTTGTAGTGAATTTGATATCCATCCATCCATGAATTGAGAAAGTGAGTGAAGTGTGCGAAAAAGTGCAAAAAATAGACAATGGAAGAGAGAATTAAAGCAACAATACTATAAGGTGTTAGATTCCTGAAAGCAATGAGCTGATGGCATCTACAATCTTTTGATTAGGTTTTTAATGTCTGGAACCCCAGTGGTGGATCTTCATTTATCTCTTTTTATTTTTTCTATAGGTAATGAACCTCTTTTTTGGACAATGAGTCCTTTGAAGGTGGTGAGCCCTTGTATTTTGGAAGTGAGCCTTTGTATCTAGTACTGCATTATTACTATATTATGAGTTAATCTTAATCGTGGTTTTCCCTCATTAGGTTTTCCATGTAAATCTGGTGTTTCTAGTGTTTGCTTTATGTTATCTACATTTAATGTTTACACTTAATTAAATATTGAGGTTAAAGAGAACAAATTAAGTTTAAAAGTAAAGTAATTTGATACAACTAATTCACCCCCCTCTCAGTTGTCTGGTGTATTTCAACAATTAGTATCAGAGTTGTGGTTCCTCGGTGAATAGCTTAACTACTTGAGGTAGATCAGATGGTGCACAAATTATAGTTATTGGAAAGAGCAGATGAGAAGTTATTTGATTTCACTAAATTTCAATACTTGGAAATTTATGGAGACAAAGTATGTGATACTAGCAACTGGTCCTTCCTCTGCTGATGAGGTTGCAACCTTTGAAGAGAATGAAAGAGCAGGGTATGTTATCTTTAGTGCTCTATCTAAAACTAAAATAAAAAAGTTTATTTCTCTACCTATTGCTCATGAAGATAGATAAAGTTGAAAGACATTAATGAAAGGAATGATAGAGTAAAGTTGTCAAGGAAACTAACTACCAAGAAAAAAATTGAAAACTTGAGAATGGAAGAAGGAGAAGACATTGCAAGTTATTATGAAAGAGTTGAGCTTATCGCAACAAAAATCAAGAATCAAGGTGGTAGCATGTCAGATGAAGATATAATTGAGAAGATCTTGATGAACTCACCAGACAATTACAATGACAAAGTATCTTCCCTTGAATAAAAATATGATCCAAAGATATTTACTAAGGAGTGTTGGACTCAAGGGAACATTGAGCCGAGGGGTGAATAAGTGTTCAACAAAACTTAACTTTATTAATCAAAAACTTAAACCATTATGACATTACATTTAAAATAAATATGCAAGAATTCAAATGAAACATTCATAACACCATAACACAAGGATTTTTGTGTGGAAACCTAGTTAGGGTAAAAACCATAGTGGAGGTTAATCCACAATTTGATTACTCAAATAAAAGTATTACAAAAGAGAATGCACTTGCATTCAGTCACACTGCCTAGAGCTCACTGCTCAAAAGGGAAGGCTCACTTCCTCACAAAATTTTAGATTAAAACCATCTGAAGGATGAACTAGGATAGTAGCATCTATTCATGCCAAGTTACAATTCTGGTGAAGCTCATAGATTAGATTTTGAATCCTTTTTCTGACTCTGCACTTCGCTCTTTTTTGCTCTCGCCTGCTCTACACTTTTACATTCTTTGCATCACACATAGACAAAATTGCACCATTACTCTATTGAATTTCACACCATACACTGATATACTTCATATTCCACACATTTTTTATATTCTCTTTACTATCACACAGTCAAAATGATAAAACCAATCTCATATATATATCTTCTACCAAGGATTTGAACATTGATATGTCGGCTTCATCAAACGTTAAGTTATTTCAATTTTTAGCTAGATCAACCACCAATTATTTATGTGTTTACTCAAAATTTGGTTAAGACATAATGAGGAACCAAAAAAAATAATGGAGCATCAAAACATTTAATTAATTACTCCTTATACATCCACAAATACTATATTTGACGAGTCAGCCTTTTAACATAGAGAACCAATAGATTAATGTAATGAATCTCCTAGATCACATAGCAATGAATGTGCATCAATATAATTTTCAAATGAGGTTTTAAGAACATCAAAAAACCTTCCTTTGAGATCGACAACTCAAAATAATAGCCCAGTGAGGTATTCAGATCAACATTTATACCTTCAACCCGATGCCATGTTCTTAACTATGTTCTACCGGTGTAAACCAAAATTATATTGTAGACCAGATGTATGACTTAGTTTTCCATCAATGACAACACTTAGAAGCCATATGCATGCAAATTATCTCACCCTTTGGCATTGATGGAAACACTTAGTAAAAAAAGACTAAGTGTGAGAATCATTTAAGTATGTTGCCAAACTGCTTTGTCTCCCTATGATTCAAAAGATTTCAAAACACCGCTCCCCATAAGATTGATGAGAATTTTTTCATGCACTCTCTTCCCCTTTGACATCAATGACAAATCATAGAAACCATATGCCAAAAAGACAAAACATGTGTTCAAAATTTCTAAAACTTGAAAATATATATATATATATACCGAAAATTCTCCCCCTTTGAGCAAAACCTCAAAAACTTGAGCCAGATTTGAAAACAAGCAACTGTTACTTTAGAAAATTATCTTATTATTTTCCTTTATTTTCGAAAGGAACTTCTTCCAATCATCTATTATGATCCCAATGATAATGATCAAGCTGTTGTTCTTGGATGTTTTGTTGACAATTTCAATTAGAGATTCCAATTGTAATTCCTTCCTCTAGTTTCTCACATTTCCTTAGTATCTCCACCATTTGCTCCAATCTGCATTCGGTTAGATCCTTCACCTTCCAAAAATAATCCACAAGTGTTTTCTTGGTGAATTGAACTTTGGTCTGTTCAGACTATAGTTCCTGAATCATTTTCCTGATGGTGTCATCCTGATCTTGAAACATGTCAAAGCTTTTTCCAATGCCATTCAACTCTGTTTCAATCTGGTCTGATTTCTCTTCGTATTTACCAACAACATGAGGCCAAAAAATACAATATTTGTAGATTTTATTACCTAAATTTATGCATTTCGTCAATTCATTCATTTTCTTCTTCATTTTGGTAAGTGATAGCCTAAAATGCTCCTCCAAATGAGAGATAATAACTTCACCTTCTTGTTTGTCTTTATCCTCTGAGGTCATTGTTTCTTTACTACATTCAATCATTTCTTCAAGTAGAATGTTTTTTAAAATTCCTAATTTGATTTTGTAGTGCTCAACATGAGCATTTAGTACACTCAGAATCATATCTTGATCATATGATGGTCTAATAGACCATAATTCATTTCTCTGTGGATCCTCAATTTCTTCATCAGATTCTTTGTCTGGAATATGCACAATTTCCTTTTCTTTTCCTTTTCCTCCAATTCTAGGAATTTTGCATTTTAGAGGGTTGTATTCCACAATTTCTTTTTCTCTTTTTTTCTTTTTCTTCATGCCAACGAAAGAGTAATCAACTTCAATTGTTCTTACCGAAAGGGAATTATTGATTGAGCCACACTGTTCAAGCACATTCTTAAAGAAATTTTTGAATTATTGATCCCAATTAGCCAAGATCCTAGAATATGAGTATATTTGTTTGCATACTGGTTCATTTTTTTTCCACACCAGATTGTCGACCTTTGGCAAAAAATTCAAGAAATACATTACTAAACATATAATAAGAGTACCAAACCTGAAAGGGTAGCCTATCTATTTTGTTAGCTACACATTTTCCATTAGCTGATCCTTTATCAATCTGCACACGTTAATGTCCCGACCTTCAATTATCATCTTGTGAGAAATGTAGAGTGTGCCAGCCAAGGTTGCTCCTTCACAATTTCTAGAAAAGACTTTATATGAAATTCCATGTGCAATATACTTTGAAAAAAATTTATTGATTGTCAAAATTAGTAGTGCCCTTTGATCTATTATTATTCCAGTTAGGGTTTCAATTTCTTTGTTCCAGATGGATTTCTTCCTTGGTATATCTTTGACTTTGCATAACCTAGTCAAATTCTTAATTACTTCCTTCGAAATGATGTAGGGTTTTTCTAGAGTTAAAGTGTCATCATGCAATCTTCTCAAGATTAATTTAACGAATTTTGTGTTCTCAAAGTATGGAAACTCATTCCAAATATCCAAATTCTTATGTTTGGCTTCTCTCAATTGCTTCAATCTTTTGGGTAATAACAAATTCCTCATGGACCTAATCTTTCCACTATTTTATTTGTCCAAAATGATTAACCCTTTGATTTTTTCCATTTTATTTTTACACTTAGGTTTAACAAGCACAGACCAAATTATATGAAAATTATGAAAACAATTGAAATACCTGATAGATTTCAAGAATAACCAACGAATCGATTTTACTGCTTCAAAATTCTTCTACCGAGTGCTCTCCTTATTCTCTTCTTCAATGAAAATTAACAAATTATGGTTCCAAATTGAATTTTATAGTTCCCACACTTGTAATAAATGCATTTTCCCTAACTTTTCTAGGTGCTTTGTTTTCTCAGACAACAACAAAAAATTCTTCTACGGACTTATGAATTCTCTAATTTTTTTTTGAAAGTTCTCTAAAACCTCTACATATTATTAATACACCTTCTTGACAATCCTTCATGTTATGGTACCATCCACAAATAGGGGAGGAAATATTTTCTTGAAAAACTCCCCCTAGGCTAGTGGCTTGAAATCAATTATCGGAAGAATTACCAGAAGCAGGTTTCAATGCAGAACCATTTTCAGCATCAGACTCATCCTTCATTACCCATGTATTCTTCATTTGATCTCTTATCTCATCTACAATCACTTTTCCTTTTCCTTTTTCATCTTCCTATATATTTTTTCCTCTTTATACAAGACCTCTTCTATCCACATTTTTGTTTTTATAGAATCTTGCAATGTGACCATATTTATTGCAATTGTAGCACACGGTACTTGCTTGTCAAGATCAATCATTCCATTGATTTCTTCTTGATCTACATTGATTAGCAATATGTCCAAATCTTCCACATGTGTAAAATTCAACATTCTTCATATTGATAGAGTAGTTTGACACATTTCTACATTCGATTGATTTATGACCAAATTTTTTGCAATTGAAACACTGACTAGAAAATGATGAATCTCTTGATTTCATATTACTTCTACACTGAGTAGCCGTATGGCCAAATTTACTACAAGAAAAATTCTATCCATTAATTTTTTGAGCATTAGGTTTGTGTTACCAGATATCTTCCACCTTTGTTCATCTAGTTTCCTTGTCTGAAATTATTCTATCTGAATCTGGAACTTTCTCCTTTTTTGTATCCAAGACCTCTCTTATCGTTTCCACTCTTTTTTCTTTGAGTTAGCTCATCAAGATTTACTAAACTGATATTAAACTTCTCCTTGTATTCATTTGTATTAGTAAGTTCATTTCTAAGAATAACAATATGTTTACCAAGTTATTCTTCATTGTTTCTGGATCATTGCAGCTCTCTTTCCAATTGAGTGAGTTCTTCATTTATTCTTTTGTTTTCATCAGATTTTTCTTTTAAGGACTGAGCAATATTCTCCTCTTTCTTCTTCCTTTCTTCAATCGCTTTAGTTAGCTTCATCACCATATATTCCATCTCATGTTTTAGGGTAGCATTGTCTCTGGCAATCTTTTCACATTCTTCAATTATTTCCTTCAAGGTATGATTTAGGTGAGCATCATCCATGTTTTCACTTTCTTGTTATTGTATTTGGTCACAAAGATCTTTTCTCTTCTCCCTAGATTTAACAAACTCATCTTTCAATGTCTGAATGAATTTCTTAGCATCCCTAAGATTTTCTTTCAATTTTTGGACTTCTTCTATAGACTGATAAAGGTCATCAAGTGCCACCAAAAGATACTGTTGAAGACTACCAGAGCCATCACATTCCAAGATCCACCTAAAGATGCTAAACTTATTATGAGGAACTAGATGCTTTGATATGAATTGTTGGACTTAAGGAAACACTGCGAGGGGGGGTAAATTAGTGTTCAAAAAAACTTAACTTTATTCATCAAAAACTTAAACCATTCTGATATTAAATTTAAAAGAAATATGCAAGCATTCAAATTAAAATCATAACACCATAACACAAGGATTTTTGTGTGGAAAACCTATTAGGGGAAAAACCATGGTGGATGTTAATCCACAATTTGAGTACTCAAATAATTTTTTAACAAAAGAAAAGGCACTTGCATTCAGGCACACTGCCTAGAGCTCACTACTCAAAAGGGACGGCTTATCACCTTACAAAATTTCAAATTTAAACCATCTGAAGGATTAACTAAGATACTATCATCTATTCATGCCAGGTTACAGTTCTTGTGAAGCTTATAAACTAGATTCTAGATCCTTTTTTCTGACTCTGCACTTCACTCTCTTCTGCTTTGCAATTTTTTATTCTTTGCATCACGCAGAAAAAATCACACCATTAGTTTTCTTAATTTTGCTCCATACACTGATATACTTCGCATTCCACACATTCAATATCTTCGCTTTACTATCACAAACTCAAAATGATAAAAAAAATCTCATATATATATCTGCTACCAAGGATTTGAACATTCATATGTCAACTTCATAAAACAATAAGTTATTTTTAATTTTTGGCTAGATCCACCACTTATTCTTTATGTGTATCCTCCAAATTCATTTAAGACATAGAAAGTACCTAAACAAACAAAAACAAGCACGAAAATATTTAATGAATTACTCCTTATACATCCACAATTACTATATTTGACTAGTCGGCCTTTTAACATAGATAACCAACAAATTAATGTATTGGATCTCTTGGATTGCATACCAATAAATGTGCATCAATATACATTTCAAATAAGGTATTACAAAAATTTAAAAACCTTCCTCTAAGATCCGCAACTCGAAATAATAGTTCGGTGAATTATTCAGATCAATATTTATGCCTTTAACCGGATGCCCTGTTCTTCACTCTGTTATGTTAGTGTAAACCAAAATTATAATGTAGATTGGATGTATGACTTAGGTTGAAATCAATGACAACACTTACAAGACATATGTGAACAAGAAGAATCTATTTGGTGTCCTAACTGCATTTGAGATGAGAAAACTTGCAAGAGATAAGGAGAAGACTGAAACAAACTTTAAGGAAATGAAGATAGGAGATGACTTGGATGATGATGATTCAAAAATATTTGTAAGAAAATTTCACAAGTAGATTGAAGAAAGGTACTAGTAAATACAATGGTAAGTTACCCTTTATGTTTTTCAGTTGTGTAAATATTGCTCATTATGTATCAAAATATCCTAATAGAGCTACACAAAAGAAGAATAATGATAATAATAACAATCACAAGGATAAAAATAATAGGAAGTTCAAGAAATTATACTATGTCAAAGAAGATGCAGGAATTTTTGACAATGAATCTAATGTTGACGAAGATAAAGATGAATGCTTGTTCCTAGCCCTTGAAAATAAAACAATATCTACTAATCATATGAGATATGCAAAAGAATCTGATAAGGAAATCCTAAAGGATGAAACAAAAGGTACTCTGGTAACTTCTTTCATGCCAGATAGGATGAAGACTTTTGGGTAATTGATTCTGGATGTTCAAATCATATGAATGGAGATAAGAGTAAGTTTACTAAACTTGAGAAGTATGATGGAGGAAAAGTCATATTTGGAGATGATTTTGGTGATAAGATTATTTATAAAGGAACAATTAGTTTTAATGGAAAACATAATACTGATGATGTTTACAATATGAAGGGTTTAAGGCATAATCTTTTAAGTGCTAGACAAATGTGCAACAAAGGTTTTAAGCTTGTGTTTAAGCATAACATGTGTGAGATCAAGAAAGAATCTAAAATTGTGGTAGTAGTTGTGAACCCTCATCCTAGACCTGCACAAACATGAGAAACAAACACATAATTAGATCCCTATGTAGGTTAGAAGAAGGATTCCCCATGAAATTAATAAAAAACGCTCAATAATAGGAAAATGAAGAACAAAAAATGGAAAGAAAATGTAATCCTAATTAAGCATACAAAGTCTTAATTCCATGGGGGAATCGGTGTTGATTATGTGTATAAATTGGCCCTTTTCCAACTCCTTTGTAAGCTTGATGATGATTTGATGAAGATTTGATCCACTTTGGTTGAATTCCTACATAACCTAGCTAAGAACTTGATAAAAATAGATTAAAATGGATATGCTTAAAGAATAAATTGAGTATAGTGAGTTTGATCAAATTGTGGATGAAGATTGAGGAGAAGATCCTCTTATTTATAAATTTGACTAAGAAGAGAAGAGTCAAAATGGATGAATTTGGGATCATTCAACATCTAATGGCCAAGTACCACTTGTCAAGATGTGAATGGAGGAAGGTTGTGCACATTTTGATCAAAGTGCCAATAAATGTTATTAGGTGGATTTTCAAATTTGTGAAATGACTTGTTGAAGAGGGAAGGAAAATAACTTAAATGCCACGTGGCTAAATGCACAAGGACATGTAAGAGGAGAGTGAATGCTTTGTTGGATGTACCCATCCCCTTTTGGAGGGATTTTAAAATTTGAGGAATATTCCCTTTTGGTGCCAAGTTGAGGGAAAATAGGTGAATTAATAAATCAATTAAATTGATTTATTAGTTCAAGTTGCAAAATCTGGAGGATTGAGCTAATTAGGATTAGATTTAATCATGACTTGATGAAATTAAGTGGAAATTAGGTGATTTGACAATTTTGACTTAGATTTTAGGATTTAAATAAATCAAAATGAGATGAATAATGGATTTTAGATTTCACTAACTAAAGATTGATTTATTTAATTAAATAAGGTGATGTTAGATTAAATCAAATAAAGATTAATTATTTAATTTAAAGAGATGACTTTAGAGATTAATTAAATAAAGTGGATTATTTAATTAAAATGGGAATTATAGGATTAATTAAACAAAATGATTTATTTAATTAATAGAAGAGGATGACTTAATCAGATAAATTTGATTTATTTAATTAAGAGAGGAAATATGATGAATTTAATCAAATAAAGATTATTTAATTAAATTGATTAGTAAAGGGGATGATTTACGAAGAAACGATGTTATTAAGATCAAGATCAGGTGTGTAGGATCAATCTGTATTTTTTTCATGTCTACAACAGCTAGAAGAAGAACTCTTATAAACATCTATCAACTGAAAGGTGGAGATGGTCAGTGTTTTGTCTCTCAGATTAATGAGAGTTAGCTTTGGTACTAGAGGATGGAACAAGTGAATTTTTGATAATCTGATCAAGATCAGTTCAAGGGAAACTATTAGAGATTTTCTTAGAATCATAAAGCCTTCACATTTAATCTATAGAAGTTGTCAGATGGGAAAACATACAAGGAACAATTTTAAAGGAAATGATCAATCATATATAAGAATGCTAGAATTAATCCACACAGAACTCTCTGGTCCTAAAAGAACAAGAAGCCTAAATGGTGATAGGTACTTTATGATTTTAAATTATAATTACTCTAGGATGGCATGGGTTACATTTATTATAGAAAAATATAAGGCTCTTGATAGATTGAAAGTATCTAAGGCAAGAGTAGAAAATGAGACAAATATGAAAATCAAATGCTTAAGGTTTGATAGAGGTGAGGAATTTGCATCTGGTGATTTCAATACATTATGTGAAGAGAATTGCATAAAATGGCATTATTCTGCTCCTAGAACCCCTCAACAGAAAGAAGTTGTAGAAAGAAAGAACCAGATTATTCAAGAGGCTTTGAAAACTATGATGAAAGAAGCACATGTGATAGTTGTGAAGAGGATATTCAGATATCTTAAAGGAACTCTAGATTATGGCTTATGGTATCCAAAGGACAATGATTTCACTTTGAATTCCTACACTAATGTAAATTGGGTTCGTTGTGTAGATGAATGAAAGAGTACAAGTGGCGGTGCATTCTTCCTGGGAGGAAGATTAGTTTCATGGTTGAGCAAGAAATGAGATTCAATTTCTTTATCCACTACAGAAGCAAAGTATATTGCAAAAACATCTCGTTGTACAAAGGTACTTTGGATTACGAAAACCTTGATGGACATAGACATGGTAAGCGGTGAACCTAATTCTATATTTTGTGACAATACATATTCTATAAACATTTCAAAGAACCCAATGGTTGCATTCTAGAACAAAGAACATATCTATCAAGTATCACTTCATGAGGGAGAAAGTATTGAAGAATGAAGTTAGACTTGAATATGTCTACCAAGGAACAAGTTGTAGACATATTCACTAAGGCCCTTCCAAAGGATACTTTTTGAGCATCTCAGAGGGATGTTAGGGGTTACTTCCCCTCCTTCTTTGAACTAACTGCACATGAAGGTGCATCATTCCAGTGGATTCACAAACTTCTTGTGTTCTAGACTAATGATGGAGGTCTACTCGTTAGGGGGAGTAGATAAGTGCATTGTTCTAGTATGTTATGTGGATGTACTCCCAAGGGGGAGTGAACAGAGCTTTATATGGAAATAATTTCCTTTGCCATTGAGAGAGAGAGAGAGTAGATAATTTTTCCTTCATGTGCACTTACTTCAAAGGGAGAGAGAGAGAGATAGACTCATGTGAAATTTTTATGCTTGACAGGTTTTCACTTCTGAAAATCATGTATGTTGTCTTTAACGGTTTTTCACATCATGTGTTTCCATCAATGACAAAGGGAGAGATTTTTGCAACTATGGATGTGTTTGATGGTTTGTCATTGATGTCAATATCTAGTTCAAGTTTTCTACAGATGCTATTTGTATAGTTGATATTTTTTTGAAGTGTGTATATTACATGGAGCTTTATTTATGAAGTTGTAGTTCTGTTTTTAATAAATTCTTTTAAGAGAATTTGAGAAATAATAAAAGCAACGTTGAAGTGTGTTTTGAATGTGCTATGGTATTGTGCTCCAAATTTTCTCTGTATTGATCTTATTCCTAAGCACATCTATAAGTATGTTCAAAAGCTTCAATGGATTGTATATACTGAGTTTTAGCTTATGTGTCGATGGCGAGTAGGTGTGTTCACCGGTGCATGAACTGGTTTGGCAGAACTATCTGTTTGTGGACTGAGATAAATTTTTTAGCTTTGTAGTATTTTAATACTTGGTTTCAAATCTTGCGGATATGGGAGATTACTCTTTGTGATGGTTTCTATGTTCTAAAAAACTTACGTGTGATTTGGCACTTCGAAAGACCAGCTCCAAAGCTTCTATTTTTTTTTTATTGGTTCAGTTCGACTGATGAAGTGTTCTCAATTAATGAAGTTTTTTGTAACTTCTATGGATGTACCTAAGGTATTCTCAAAGATGGGAAAATGTCTAGTGAAGCATGTTGGGTGATTCAAGTGTGATTGTCTTGCTGGAGATGCGTGTACTTCAAAGATCATTGGTGTTTTCATTAGGTTTGGCCAACCTAGTGTTTACATGCTACATTAGGCTTTTGCATCATTTTAAGAAAGTGTGTTCCTTATCCAAGATATTATGGGAGTCCTAGATTAAATATGTAATTTGTCCTCTCTCATTCTTATCCACCATAGGAATGTTGAGTAGCTGACCTAGTTTGATTTTATAAATGAAATTGTATAGACGACCTTGGAGACTATTCCTAAGGTTGAAGATGGTATAAAATAAAATAAATTTATAGTGAATTTGATATCCATGCATCCAAAAATAGAACAAGTGAGTGAAGTATGTGAACAAGTGTGGAAAGAAGAGAGTGGAAGACAAAATTAAGGTAATAGTACTTTAAGGTGATACATTGTTGAAAGTCGTGAGCTGATGGCATGTACAATATTTTGATTAGGTTGTGAATGTGTGGAATGCCACTGTTGGATCTTCATTTATCTCTTTTTATTATTTTTTAGGCACTGAGCCTCCTTTCTAGGTAGTGAGTCCTTTGAACGCAGTGAGCCCTTGCATTTGGGAAATGAGCCTTTGTATCTAGGTAGTGAGCCCTCTGGTGGTGAGCCTTTGTATCTAGTATTTCATTGCTACAATATTGTGATTTGATCCTCACTGTGGTTTTTCCCTCATTGGGTTTTCCATGTAAATATGGTATCTCTAGTGTTTTCTTTCTGTTATCTGCATTTCATGTTTACACTTAATAACAGATTGAGGTTAAAGAGAAAAGATTAATTCTAAAAGTAAAGTCATTTGATACAACTGATTCACCCCCCCTCTTAGTTGTCTTGTGCATTTCAACAGTAAACACTTGAATGCTCTTGTGAACTCATTTTTTCTATAAGGATGCTTATTCAACTTTCTAAATGAAAAATGAGTGAAATAACCTTGTATTGATTTTTTCTAAGCTAAATTTCTTGAAATTAAAACACTACAAGCTGACATCAGATATAGGAAGATAAAATTTTGCAAAGATTTTGTATTAAATTTAATTTTGGGCCACATGGAATTCATACACTAGAAGTGGCATATCAGTCTCATTAAGCTAGGTTATGGGGCAGATATTTTCAAGAAAATCTTAGATTCATTTGAAATCATAATCAGGGCCCTGAAACTTAAGTGGGACCCATACCCCCAAGGTGGTGTATGAGTCCCAGATAACTAAATTTGGGCCATACAATCCAAAAACACCTAAATTATGATTGTCTATGCTGGCTTATTTTGGGATTATCCTTAGAAAGATGCATTAATTAAGGCTTTGTGATGTAAAATAAGGCCAAATAAGAAATATAGAAGCCTAGTTCATTAATGTAAACACTAGATTAGTGTGAAAGTGTGATACAATAGTTTACAACACCTTAAATAAGGTACAACTAAGTTCATTTAATTCATGGGGGCCTAATACCTAATGCGAATGTGTTAAGCACATTACAACTAAAAAAGATGAAAAATGGTATGTTTTTCTTTCGTTTTTAGGGTTTTGGACCTAGAAGGAAAGAGGCCATTTTTTGTGATCTTTTCACTCAAGGACAAACCCTTGAAATTTCAATGCAAAGGGGATTGAAATATGGCAAAGGAAGTGTCCTAGGGGACTGGATGATGTCAAATGAGGGGTTCACCACCAAACTTAATCTTGGAACAGACAATGTTGGAAAACATAGTGTAATATATGTAAAATGACATAGAAAGATAAGCAAACTAGAATAAGAATCTATGACATTGAAATGTGTGCATCTGGGAGACTGAATAAGGTAGAATGGAGATCTAGATCACTAAAATATCTAATGTTTATCTTCACTGAGACTTATTTTCCATGCTGGGTGAGTAAGTCCAATTTTTTTAGAAAATGTGCAAAAATAGGTTTTAGCCAAAAGGGTATCCAAATCTGCAAAAATATTGTTCAAGTATGTACAGTGGGACTCATTCGCCAATAGTATCAAATCAATCCACTTATTCTTTTCTAGAAATTTTGAAGTGGATTATGTGCCTCTCGGTCTTCTCTACACTTTCTAACTGGTTTCCATATTTGAATTTGCAAAATAACACATCAGGTCTTCTACAAGCTTCTCCAAGGTTGAATGGAAAATTTGATAACTTTTAGAGACTTGATAGAATTTCTCCAACTTTTCTCCTTGACAAATCTTCAACCTAGACCTAAAAATCACACACAAGAAGGGGGGGAAATGTTGTGGGGCTAGAGAATAGGGGTTTGCCTTGGTCAAACCCCCTGTTGGTAATTAAACCTTGAAATGAAAGAAAATGTGAAGGGAGAATGATGAATGAAAAAAAGGTAAAGTTTCAACTCATCAAACCCTAGAAATAAGGTGTTGTAATTATTCTTGAGATGGCTGCAATGGATGTTGTGTTTCATTATTGTTCGATGTTGATAGATCTTGAATGCAATGCTTTCTTGAATCATGAACTCTATATCACAATTGTTATCACAATATCAAACATGAAGAATGTGATCTTTTACATGATGATTGATGCTTAATAATGCTATAATGAGAGAAATAACATTATATTTATACTCAAATATGCAATAATTCCCGAAATTAAAACATTACAAGCCTACATAATGTATAGGACCAAAAATCAAAAGTGTTTAGAAATGTCTAAAACCTACATCCGGGCCAGATAGACCTAGGTGGGACTCATTATCCCAAGGTGGATAATGAGTCCCAAACACTAAATTTGGGCAACACAAGTGAGGGAAACCTAAATAAATGACTGGTTGCTAATTGGTGTCAAGATTATACTCAAATAGATGTAATAAATGAGGCTTGTGGATGCAAAATAGGGCCAATTAAAGCATTAGAAAACCCAATAATTAATGAAAAGCCTAAAGGAATGTGAAGTTTGTTACAACACTTTACAACACCTAAAATAAAACAAGATTAAGATTAATTATGATTTAATGTATGTTTATTATGCTTAGTTAATTGATAAAGCCCTAGAAAAGAGTGAAAGTGAGTTATAACACTTTACAAAATCTTTGCAAGGATCCATTAAAATCCATTAAGTAAGGAGGGTCCAAGACCTAGTGGGAATGTTTTATCCACAATACAACACTAAATCAAGGAAATATTAATCCAACATCCACAAGGAGGGCCCAAATGAGTGCAAAAATGTCAAATGACCCTTTTTTGACACTACATTTAGCCCCCACTTTAGTGAGTGGATGAACCTGCTTCAGACTCATGCTAAGGTAGAAAAACATGTATCAAGTGGGGTTTAAACGTACTAATTCTAGCAAGATGAGACAACACAAATCAAGAGGGATGATGAATCCCCCAAGATCAAGATACCATGGAAAACCAACATAAGCACAAAGGAACACACATGAAAATGATATAAAGAACAATGACAAGGCCAATCATACATTGCAAAAGATGAACCAAAAAGGGAAAAGAAATAAAAGAGAATTGGATCAAGCTTCGATCATTTTTCCATCACGATATGAATCATATCTAGGTAGTTTGTTTGAAAAATGCATACTCTCTCTAAAGTGATGGAATTCATGGCTATCTACTAGGTGAGAAGCATACACTCATGACCGGTATGTACTCACATAGACATGCAAGTGGCTATGGGTAAAGCCATGCCTCAGATTGGGCTTCCCAGTCCACCATTCCAAAGTTATACGTCGTCATAACTTTATTGTGGTGCCACACATAAAAAAATGTGAAGCTTCATAAGACAAGAAAACCTTCATATTATTGGAGCTCATGAACAAATAGGATGGCTCCATAGGCATGCAAGTTGTGTTATATAGGGTGGCCATATAAGAAATGTATAACAGGAAATTTTCAAAGGAGTCTTGCTTAGTTCATGTGAGGTATTTAACCTAGGGAACATTGTGCCTAATGTCTCCAAGAGAGGACCAAACAATGAATATACAATTTGGAACTTAGGGTATGTAGTGTGTCACATCAACCCACTAAGAGGAATGTAATATGCTAAGAGGGATCATGCTCATGAATGAAATCACACCCAATGTCATCCACAAAGAAAAAAATGCATCATATGAAGCAAGAATGCTACACCAAGAACCATGGTAAACAAAAATGTAAGAGAATAATGCCAATGTATGCCCCCACTTTAAAGAAAATTATAAACACTATACTGTGAGAAATTACTTTAAAGTATTAGATAAAAAATGCAAACAAGATGAAAGACACGAGAGACAACTTGGAAATCCCTATGCCAAGTCATATGTTTATGAGTAAAGTTGCATCATGTGAGGGAAAAAGAAAAGAGAGGGTTTTCCCCCAAAATGAAAACACCAAACACATAAGGGATCTATGGATTTGGGGTTAGTATGTTCTTTGCTGCAATTATTTTTAGAGAGCTTGGAACTATCATCATCCCCCAAATACTCATAGAACTAGAAGAATGATATGAAGAGAGTCAAAACAAAGACAAAATTTTAGGTCAAAATGGAAGAGACATAGGGTGTCTTGATGCCTTGTCTCATCCCCAAAAGGAAAACAAACGAAAAATATTAAGATGAAATGAAAAGATAAGAGAAAAATAAATCCTTTTAGGTCAACATGAAGGAGACATGAATGTCTTGATGCCTTGTGTCATCCCCAAAAGGAAAATACAAGAAAAAGATAAAGATGAAATGAAAAGGAAAGAGGAAAAGAAAGACTTTTCGGTCAACATGAAGGAGACATGAATGTCTCGATGCCTTGCATCATCCCCAAAATAGAAACACAACAAAAAGATAAAGATGAAAAGAGAAAGAGAGGCATGACATAGGGAACAATGAAGATACAATTAGAGGAATTTCACAAAGATAGAGGAAATATAATGTCATGGGAGATCACATCACACACATGAAATCACACAAAATCAAAAGAAATGAGAAAGGCTAGTAAGGAAAATGTGATTCAACCTATGAGAAATCCATCCACCTCCCAATAATGTTCATTATATACCGAAGGTGAGAAACTAGAGAGAGGGACAAGAAGAAGTTCCAAACTAGGAGAAGCACCAGGTTCAACATTCTTTATCTAGAAGATTTCTAATTTAAGCTCATGGAAGTGGAAAATAATATGTTCAGTTCATCATTTACCTCTTCGTCAATTTTGGAAACCTTGTCATTGTCATCTAAGTTGATCACAATAGGAGGTTGAAGGATAATTTCCATATAAGAGTTCAAATCTTGTTGTGGAGGATGCATTGAACTTTCTTGGTTGGGCTGGGCAGGAGGATCATCATGCATTGTTTCAATCAATTTCGGATCTTGATTTTCTTTCTTTAACTCATCGTGTAACTTGCAAGAAAGGGCACGATGTCTACGTCTATGCTCCCTAGCACCTCTGTTTATTTTAGTTTTGTTTTTAATTTTCATTGGAACGGGTTCATCAACCATTGGTTTCTTTTCTTCCCTAAGGCGAGGAACAAAAGGAACCATGGGAGATTGTTCAACCTCTTTCTCTTTGACTTTGTAAACTTTTTTAATTCCTAGAGGTGTGCTAGGGTTAGTTTCATTGTTTCTTTTTTTCTTGTAAGAGGTAGGTGAGGTTTCTATTTTAGGTTGGTATTGATTGTTTAGGTCTTGTTTAGGTTCAAAGATTGTAGGCTCGGAGTTGGATAGGGACATGTTGCAGAGATATAGTTCTTCTATCTTTTTTCCATGAACTTTTCATAGGACAAGAAAAATAAGTCTTCTCTTGGCTTTATAGGTTACATGGGCTCAACCAAAAAGTAATCTAGGGAAAAGTTTCCTTTAGATGACAAGGCATTAAAGCCACTATGGTGAATAGTGAATATCTCATTGTCACAGATAAAATTTAAGTATTTATGCACAAATGAAGGCGAAAATTTCACTAAGTGAATCCATGGGTGGCTTAGCTTCACACAAAATTTGTTAGACTGTGGGATGATGGAGAATGCAACATCTAATGTTTTTTGTCCCATTTTTAATGGTAAGGTGATCAATTCAATCGTAGGGCGTGCAAAACAATTTTCTATTTTGATCCATGATTTTGGTTTATCATATTCATCTGGATAGAGCTCATGCAAAAGTAGAAATTCCTCAGTGGTCACATTATCTCCATAGGTGGGATCTATTAATATCCCATTAGTGGGTTTTTCATAGATATGACTGGCTATGAAAAGAAGACCATCAAGAATTTTTTTAAGTATATCCTTAGAGGAGAAATCAATATCAAGAGGACTCTTTTTCCGTCCCTTACAAGGGATGACATCTATCACCCCTATCATTTCATCTATATGATAGACATTGATAGCCTTCATTACAATAGAATCAATGTTTTCATCATCTGTATCAACATTCATCACATCATTCTTTGGAGTTTAACTAGCTTTGACAAATGAAAGATTATGGTTTGGCATGGGATTCATGAAAATTTACGAGTTTTGGTTCAGAGGGGAAATAGAATCATTGTCTTGATCACCAATACCCATAATGGATAGATGGTTATAATCAATGAGGTCTTGCACAAGATGTTTAAGACACTTGTAATGCTATGTGTCATGTCCATTTTGTCGATGATAGTTGCTATAAGCATTTGATGTAAAGCTTGGAGGTAAAGGCTTATTAGGGTTAGGTTTTTTTATGGTAGGTAAGGTAATCATTTGTTGGTTTAGAAGTTGGGACATGGTACTATCAAAGGTGTCAAATAAGGGAGTGAATTTTCACTTTGGATCTACATAACTAAAGGGCACCGTGGCTTTGATAGCAATGACTTAGTTATTGATATTTTGAGTTAGTTGTTGAGGGGAGCTGAATTGGAGGAACCCTTTATTTTGTTTTCTAGAAGGTTGGGAATTGTTTTCATGCACAGGCTTAGATATCTCGGTTCGGCTAGGAGTGTATTTTGTATCTCAACTAAAAACTAAATTTTGATAATCATGGAGAGCAATGAACAAGTGAATGAAGGATGGGAATTTCATCATGGTCAACTTGTCTTGGATTTTTCTTTATAAAATTTCTATGAACATCTTTTGAAGGTGTGGGTCAGGGAAATCGACATCAACTTACGAATAAAGTGATTGCTATTGTGAGATAGGGCCAATTATATTTTCATCCTCCTTTTTCTTACATCTCATCAAGGAATCTTAGCTCGTCTTAGGAGTCATATGAACTTGGAAATAGTTTATAAATGCCTCAAAAAGCTCATCAAATGAACGAATCGAGTTATTTGTTAAAGATGAAAACCATTCCAAGGTGATTTATTTTAAGGTCCTAGGAAAGAGCTTTGCCAACAATTTATCAACAAGGAGAAAGTCACTACATAAGGCAGTGTAGGCATTAACATGGTTAGAAGGATCACTCTTCCCTCCATATTTCTAATATCTAGGCACCTCTACACCTTGTGGCATCAGTGTTTGTAATGTCTCAAAGGATAATGGATTGGTTTTGATATAATATGCGAGTGGGAAATTTTTATTTTGGTGATGGTAGAAAGTTTATTTTGAAGTGATGACAAGGTTTGGAAAATCTGATTTATGAAAGGGTCATTGGTTGTGTTATGAGGTGGAAGTGAAACTATTGATGGAGTGTATGTGTTCATGGGACATGGTGGGACTTTTAAAAATTTGTAAGAAGGGAGGGTTAAGGGTTTAGGGTTTATATTACCCATGGTAATATAAATTTACTTTTGAAACCCTCACATTATATTTCAAAGTTGACTTGGTACCGAGGGTAATTGGTCATTTAAGTTGTCCAATTGAGCCTTTCCTTTGTGCTTTCATCATCCCCTTTTCACTTAGCCTACCGGTTTCCTATTTGCCACTATGTTTTTTAATATTTGTGTCACCGAGGGTTTTCCAACTAGCCCCACCACTATTATATATCTATTTACATTTCACTTAGTGAACCATCCAATCACATATGATCTGGACCGTACCTCACAAACCTCATAGGTTTTCCTATTGATGTCATCCAAGTGGTGCCAGGTCTATGAGATTCCACCATCTCTCATTTATGGAGAGGTTGGGCCTTTTCTTGAGTTTCTAACAGTTACAAGTGGTCATCTTTTCACTAGCAAAGGAATTTAATGATGGGGATTAATAATAAATGTCCCTCATAGGCCTCGCACGATCAGAGTAAATATTTCCAAAGTACTCTGGGGTTTGCGAACAGGTGACATGTGGCCTAGATCTTGAAGCAACAAAGGCTAGGTGGGGCCTGTTGCCTAATTGCAACCTCCTATTTTCATGGAATGGATTTTTTGTTGTTTTCCTAGGCGGTGATGTGGATCTTCAACAATCTTTGACTTGATCTGAGTCGTCCGACTTGCTAGGTTTGTTCTGCATCAATGGTAAAAAATCAAAGTGGGTATTGTTCATCCATGTGATGAATTTTGGTGCTCTGTAACGGGTATGTGTAGGATCATCATGGAAAAAATAGGTCCTTAAGTGGCAATAGAAAGTCAAAAAATCAGAGTTAGACAACTTGATGTAAAAATTTGAATAAGTTATCTATATTATTTCAAAAAAATGTAAACATAGAACGTGCAGAAAATTTAATATAGTTTCTAAACTACTACACTTTTATTTTTAAAAAATATATCTATTTGTTGAAAATTTGAAATTTCAATGTAGTAGTACTTAAATATCAGGGTAAAAATAAGAAGTAGGTGTCTGTCTGACCACCCTAACCACAATAAAATGATAATATTTTTTTATAATATTTTAGATATCAGTAGAGGACTCATATCCCAATGTGATGCATATTTTTTAATAAAAAATTTCAAAGTCAATAATTAATTATGTTTTTTTTATTACAACTTTTAAAAAATATAGAATCTCGTTTGTCTAACCACCTTCACTTAGTCAAAAATTCATGAAATTATTATTATTATTTTTTAATCCTATAGTATGCAAAGCATAGAATGTGACACATTTTTTGAATTCAAAAAATGTGATACTGTTTGAAATTTATAGATGGTTTTCAATCAACCTATCAATCGGGACTTTATTCGATTTTTTCATAGAAAATGAATAATAATTATTTATTAAATTCAAAGTAAAGCATAATTTATATTGGTGGAAAGCTAAGAATCACCTTTAAAAACTCTTTTTGTTTCATCAATTTTGGGTAAAAAAAATGTCATTAGCCACATGTGCCATCATATCACTTACATATCACCACTTTTTTGCCCATAATGATCCTACACATACCCTAACTCGTTTCATTAATGGTGCAAGGTTTTTCAGAGGATCTTCTTCGGATTTTCTTGCATGTGAATGATGCCCTCCTGTTGAGTGCAATAATGGGATGTACGTCGTTTCCTCATGAGCCTGGAATACTTTTGTGGTGGCTACATCAACAACTAATCGCTCAAATTCTCATACTGCATTTAAGCAATTAATATCCCTTGTGCCAATTCACTCTATAAATGCTTGCTAATTTACCCAGTATTCTCCTTTCATTTGAAGTTGTTTTGTTTACAGGTGGTGATTTTTTCTCCTGTATTTTGCAAGCTATTTTTCTTCAATGGACAAATCCGTGGTGTGTAGAAGTGCCAGGATAAAGGCAAGGATGTCGTAGCTCAAGGAGGAGCAACCTGTTCCCGGTACACCCAACATTGTTGCTCAAAATACTAGAAAAAGGCCTGAGCGTTGCATGTCCCTTCTTGTGATTTCTTTAGGTTCTAATGGCAACGGGTCTGAGATGGACACAGACTACCAATGTTACCTAGCAGCCATGATTGAGCTAGTGGGTGTTGATGAAGAGGTCCATGTAGTTTCACCAATAACTGCAATGGCATCGTGCCAAGCTAATGGAGTTTGTGCTGATGTGGATTGTAAGAATAAAGTGGTTCCTCCTCAAACTGAGGCGAGAACCAGAAGTGGTTATATGTACCGGGGTCGTGGGTTGACTTAATGATTACTGGTGTTGGGTGTATTGCTCATGGGTGGTGTTTTTCCCAATGGTTCGTCTTATGGATATTGATGTGCACATGCCTGGCATGCTTTTTTTTTTCTCTTTAGCTAGTTACTAGGTGTAACCATTTTTTGATTCCTCGGATCATGCATTTTGTTTTCCAATGATGAGGAATTTTTTGAAATGTAATTTGGAATTTAATTTTAATGAAATTCATATGCCAATTAACAATGTAGCCCATTGCTTGTTGCTCTCCTTTCTATAAAGGAGATTTCATGACTCATTATTAAGAGTCAGGAGTTGGATCTAGGAGGTTTTGAGTATATGTACAGTCAATTCATTTACTGTAGTTTTCTTGAAGTTTTTAGTTACTATCTTTTTTCATTAGGATTACTATGAAGCAAGCAAGATATACTTATGTAATTACAAAGATTAAAGCAATAAATGATAATCATTTTGGAACAATTGCTCTCCTAATTGTATGTCATAAGTTGTGAATGAGCCTATTAATGATATATTCATTCACCTTCAATGGTATATTTGAATGTGTTCTTCATTTACCTACTTTAACTCAATGAGTCAATAAAATTGCTTGAAAATGAGTTACAGATTTATGATTATATATTCATGATTTGCTAAGGAGTGTTTTTTTAAAACTAAAATTTGCATGATGTAAATCATTATGGTGTTGTGTCCATAATATCTGGATTACATTTTGTATGACTCCTGTGCAATGGATGAGGCACTGGCTATTTTCTTCGGGATTACTATGGGGCTTTAGTTCTAAGCATGGTGGTCTAAGATCTGAACAAACCAAAATATTAAACCCTTTCTCTTTATGAGATGCAAATCTTATATTGAAATCCTCAATCTCGTTTAGATCTAAAATAGTTGTTATTATTCTTTAGTCTACCAATACCAGAGTAATTACTATCTCATTGCATGTGTAGGGGTTGTAATCTATACGAAAGAGTGTTCTTAACCAGTCATAAAACATTCTTATGAACACACTTAGATTTAGCCACCTTGGTTTCACAAAGCCAAAAGTGTAGGAGCTGTCAATCTTTGACTGAATCTCGTTAGTTGGCCACTAGCCTTTGTGGTTATTTATTATAGAGGTGGGCTACCTCTTAGGGAATTACAAAGCCTTAGCTAGGTTGCATTTTAAAACACCAAAAAAATGGCAACTCTATTGCGGGTGAACTCAGAAGTTTTTGTTGAAAACGGTGTTGTTATAGATTCATTAAAGTTCTGAAATATTTATGTAACCAGAGTTTGAAAATTATTGAATTATTTTTCCTATTTGAGTCACCAACATAATGGCAACACTACTAGGGATAATTGAAGACCTTTCTTATTGCAGAATCTAGCCTTAAGATTCATTGCATAGAGTCAAATGATTTTCCATTCTGAATTTACGTAGTTGAAATGAACCTGACAATCCTATGATTCATGGTGTCCTATTGGCAAAGGATTCAGGAGATCTAGGTACAAAATCTCATGTTATAAATTTCATTTGAATAATTGATGTAAAGATTGAACTAAATGAAATTGGTTCTCTATTTGAGTCATTACTTGAATGGTGGTTTTCTAAGAAATTTAAAAGAAAAAGAGAAAATAGAAACCACAGCATTTGGAGGCGGGTATCTAGAATCATTTATTTAAGTGGAGTTGAATGTTAAGTTTGGATGGTGACAGATTGTGTTTTTGAAAAAAATTGGTAGTGACATGGTGTCAGATTTTTTGAGGTATGACTCTATTGTGGACAAAGACCTAGAATCTAGCAAGTTTTGAGAAGGAACTTCATATTTTTGTTGAAATTCAATCCTCTATTAAGAGGTGGCGACTCTGTCTAGAGAACTAGTTGATATATAAAGGAAAATATTAATAACTACTGCCAAACTTACCAGGTATTTTATTTAAATAGTTCACTATTTCTAATTGTAAAGGGTGTTTGTAATTAAGGATGAAAATGGTTCCAAACTAGATGTCTAACATCAAGCAAGGAATAATAATTTCAGTCACTAATGGAATCATGGTTGAGATGGTAAATGATATGTTTGATAAACATGTACTGTTGATGAATTTTAAATGGGTATAAGTGATTTCCCATATGTAAAGTCAGACATAAATATGCAAAGAGAACTAGTGGTATTAAGCCCTTCAGGGGGTTTTGTAACTCAAAGGTATATGCCTTTTATTTTCAATGATATCAGTGGTTACCCTAATCTAATTCCTAAGAAGATTAGGAAGTATTTTCCTAAATACACAAGGAAAAGTGTATAATAAACCTCTAGGAATTTACAAAAAAAAATAGATGTAATGGGAGCTTATAAAATCAGTCATGAGGATGTTGTTATGAAGTTGTTTGTACAATCCTTAAGGGGTGATGCTAGCGATTGGTTTTCATATTTACCCGCCTATTCTATTAACTCATGGAATCACTTGGTGATAGTTTTTATTGAACAATTCGGTGAAAGAGTTAATCCCAACATATTAAGAAAAGGTTTAATGGGAATCCACATAAAATAAGAGGAGCTAATCTCGTATTTTAATCTCATATTTTCAAGAGCTTTAAGAGAAATCCCTAGAGAAATAAGACCAAGTGAGGTTGAATGCTTAGTTGTATATCTTGGTTCTTTTGATAAAAGGATGGGTTACCTATTAAGAGATAAAGAACCTACAAACCTGCACCAAGCATATAAAATAGCTATGGAGATTGACAACAACATGAAATACTCAATGATGAAAGGGTATCAGGCTGAAAGTATTGATTACTTTGGCCTAGAACATATTAGTAAAATTTTAGGGTTGGTTGCACAGAAAATTGCTTATGATAAGAGTGTTTTGAAAATTGTAATATCCCCACCACTGTAGGGTGATGATGATGAGATCCAAGCTAATGGCCAGTCCAATTTGAACAGTGATGATCAAACTTCTTTTGTGCCAGAATTGTATGAAATGAAAGGCAAGAGGAAGAATCATCATATGAGTTTTTCTTGAGATTTTTAGAAGCCTTAATACAAATTCCTAGAGGTCTCAGACCTAATGACTATGAATGCATTGATTTATTTTGAGAACTTTATGAACCAAAGCTAAGTGTTTTTCTAGAAGAATTGAAACCTTCTAACTTGGCCCAAGTCCTTAAATGGATAGAAATTGCAGAATCGACTAAAAATGTATGTACACAAAATGAAGATAATGCTTGCCCTTTTGAAGAAAGTTGGCTAACTACAGAAGAATTTGAGGGGAAAAATGATGAAGGGTTAAGGGAGACACCCATTATTGTTCCTTATCTCGAGTATAATGCTCATGTCATTGAAATTTTGTTATAGGCTAGTGATTGTGATTTTAAAAGTGATGATTGCATTACTGAGGATGGAGTTGAGCCTCTCCATTTACGAGAGTTGTATGGAAATATGGAACCTCATGTTTCTACTTGTTTCGAGTTGAAGGAAAAAATTTCAAATTATAAATATTTAGAGTATACTCTAGGTATACTGGCAATGGAACAAGTTTATTGTATAAATGTGGAGGAATTTGAGGACAATAAGGTGTGTGATCAGATGAATAGTATTGGAGATGACCAATATATTGATGAATATATTGGTACCCTAGATTTTAATGACTGCCTATGTGAAGTTGAGATGGATTTGTTGTTACCTTCTAACATTGATATTGTTGATGAAAATTTTTCACCTTATAATGAAGGTGACATTGATATTGCTGGTGAAACGTTTTCAGCTTATAATGAAGGTGACATTGATATTGCTGGTGAAATTTTTTCAGCTTGTGCTAAGATTTTCACTTATAAATTAACACATACAATAGGTGGTACTAAGAAAAGGGGGGCCAGTGCACATTGTTGTTCCTCTATTACCCATGATGAGATTGATATATTTGACTCTATTTTTGAGGGTTTTCATTTGAGAATAAATGAAGAAATGCAAGGGAAGATGTATATTGAGAGGCCTAAGATGAATGTGTTTACACATTCCATGAAGAATGATGTAGCTGGTATTGCCAAAATTCGTAATACTAGGATGTATTCCAAATTGACAGAATTCGGGTGCTAGCAACCAAGCTTATGTGGGAAATTACAGGGTGAAGATTCCCTGAGTTATGTATCATCTTTGTTGAGCAATGGAATCATGGATAATATACACATAGTTTTGTATGAGAATTTTTAGTTTGATGTACAAACTGATGATGGTTCTTGGGCATATGATGTTATAGACCTGATAGGTTATGAATTTTTTTGTTTCTCAACTCAGTTGAGTAAGTATCTGATGAAATATGACTAGGGGCAGAGTAAGGTGAAATTTTATCATGGTCATATGTTTCTTTTAAATTTTGGGTACAAGGCATTGACTGAATTCATGTAGGGGAGTATTAGTAAACATTATGATACTTACAGGCATATTGATTATCCCATTATTTTTGAAGCATCAAGAAGTAAAGACTGTAGACTTGGTTTACTCAAGGTACCTGAGAATTTTGTTTTTGATAGAGGCAAGTTTTGATTTTCTTGTTTGGTGGCCTATGACCACCAAGTTAGTATGCACAAGTCTGATTGACAAAGCATGGTGAAATATCCATCAAGGAACGTGTGTAATTCAATGATCTGGTCTGCGAAACTAGAGATTTTGGATTCTTGCTATGCCCACAAGGGGCATACATCCCCAGTCGGAGCCACTTGTGGGACTTTTTAAAATTTGTAAGAAGGGAGGCTTAAGGGTTTAGGGTTTATATTACCCATGGTAATATAAATTATTAAATTTTGAAACCCTCACGTTATATTTCAACGTTGACATGCTACCAAGGGTAACCGATCACTTAATTTTTTTGGTTGAGCCTTTCCTTCATTCTCTTACCGACCCCTTTTCACCTAACCTATCAGTTTCCTATTTTCCACTGTGGTTTTTATTATTTGTGTTGTCGATGGTTTTCCAGTTGGCCCCACCACTGTTATATATCTGTTTACATTCAACTTGGTGAATCATCCAATCATAGATGATCTAGACCGTTCCTCATAAACCTTGTAGGTTTTCTTGCTGATGTCATCCAAGTGGTGCAAGGTCTGTGAGGTTCCGCCATCTTTCATTTATAGAGAGGTGGGGCCTTTTCTCAAGTTTCCAGCAATTACAAGTAGCCATATTTTCACCAGCGAGGGAATTTAATGATGGGGATTAATAATAAATGTCCCTCATAGGCCTTGCATGATCAGAGTAAGTTTTCCCAAAGTACTACGAGGTTTGTGAATAGGTGACATGTGGCCTGGCTCTTGAAGCAATGAAGGCTAGGTGGGGCCTGCTGCCCAATTGCAACCTCCTGTTTTTATCGATTGTGATTGGTTGTGGTTTTCCCAACGGTGATGTGGATCTTCAATGATTGTTGACTCGATCTAAGTCATCTGACTTGCCAATTATGTTCCACATCAATGGTTCAAATTGAAAGTGGGTACTATTCATGTGTGAGGAATTTTTGCGCTCTGTAACTTATTTCATTAATGGTGCAAGTTTTTCAGAGGATCTTCTCCTGATTTTCTTGTGTGTGAATGATGCCCTCTTGTTGAGTGCAATGATGGTCTGTATGCCATTTCCTTGTGAGCCTGGAATACTTTTGTGGTGGCTACATCAGCCACTAATCTCTCAAATTCTTGTATTGCATTTAAAAAATTAATATCCATCGCACCAATTCACTCTATAAATGCTTGCTAAGTTATCCAATGTTATCATTGTATTTGGAGTTGATTTGTTTGCAGGTGGTTATTTTTTCTCTTGTATTTTGCGAATTATTTTTCTTCAATGGACAAATTTGTAGTGCATAGAAGTGCCAGGGTAAAGACTAGAAGGTTGCTACTCGAGGAGGAGCAACCTGTTCCTGGTACACCCGATGTTGCTACTCAAAATACTGGCAAAAGGCCTAAGCGTTGTGTGTCCACTATTATGATTTCTTCAGGTTATGATGGCAACATGTCTGAGACGAACTCAGACTATAGAAGTGACCTGGCGGCCATGACTAAGCTGGTGGGTGTTGATGAAGAGTTCCTTGCTATTTCACCAATAACTGCAATGGCACCATGCCAAGCTGTTGGAGTTTGTGTTGTTGTGCATGGTAAGAAGAAAGTGGTTCCTCCTCAAACTGAGGTGAGAACCAGAAGCTATCGCCTATACTAGGATCGTGGGTCGACTTAATGATTATTGGTGTTAGGTGTATTGCTCATGGGTGGTGTTTTTTCCAGGTGGTTCATCTTATGGATATGGGTGTCCACGTGCTTGGCACACTTTTTTGTTTTTCTCTCTGGCAGGTTATGGGTGTAACTATTTTTTGATTCCTTGGATCGTGCACTTTATTTTCCAATGATGAGGAATGTTTTTAAATGTAATTTCAAATTTCATTCTAATGAAATACATTTTGAAATTAACAATGTAGCCTGCTACTTGTTGCTCTCTTGTCTATAAAGGAGATTTCATGGCTCATTATTAAGGGTCATACTTTGGATCTAGGAGGTTTTGAATATATGTACAGTCAGTTCGTTTACTGTAGTTTTCTTGAAGGTTTTAGTTACTATCTTTTCTAGTTAGGATTACTATGAAGCAAGCAAGATATGCTGATGTAATTACAGATATTAAAGAAATAAATGATAATCATTTTGGGAAAATTTATCTCCTAATTGTATGTCATATGTTGTGAATGAGCCTATTAATGATATATTCATTCACCATCAATGGTATATTTGAATGTGTTCTTCATTTCCCTGCTTTAACTCAATGAGTTAATAAAATTGCTTGAAAATGAGTTACAGATTTATGATTATATATTTAGGATTTGCTAAGGAGTGTTATTTTAAAACTAAAATTTGCATGATGTAAATCATTATGGTGATGTTTCTGTAATATCTGGATTACATTTTGTATGACTCTTGCCTAATGGATGAGGCACTGGCTATTTTCTTGAGGATTACTACGGGGTTGTATTTCTAAGCATGGTGGTCTAATATATGAACAAACCAAAATATTAAACCCTTTCTCTTTACAAGATACAAATCTTATATTGAAATCCTCAATCTCGTTGCTTTAAGAGAACTGTTATTATTCTTTGGTCTGCCAATACAAGAGTAATTACTATCTCATTGCATGTGTTAGGATTGTAATCTATAAGGAGTGTTCTTAACAAGTCATAAAACATTCTTATGAACACACTTAGGATTACCCACCTTGGTTTCACAAAGCCAAAAGTGTAGGAGATGTCAATATTTGACTGAATCTCGTTAGTTGGCCACTAGCCTTTATGGTTCTTTATTATAGAGGTTGGCTACCTCTTAGGGAATTACAGATCCTTAGTTGGGTTGCATTTTAAAACACCAACATGACAAGTGAATAGAATGTTTATAGGTGGAAATTTAGTGTGAGATATAACATGTGATGCCACATATGAACTAGGGATGCTACTTGGAATTCCTAGGGAAGGAATCACATTACTAACCTGTTGCATTGTTAGTGTGATTTGAGGAGGGGTGCAAGTAGGGATTGAGGCTATTTTGTGGAAGGAGGAATTTGAGTTCCTCCTTGGCTTGGAACATTATTTGTGGGTAAGGGAAAACTAGTGGTTGAGGGAAGATGCTTTCCAAGGATTCAACCTATATTATTCACAACCTGGTCAAGGCCATCTTCACTTCCAAGAATACGGTGAATGTTTTCTACTATAGGAATTGTAGTATTTGAAAGGTTTTCAAGGCTTATTTGATGTTGTAAGTTTACTAGGTCCTCAAGAATTTGAATTATTTGTTTTTACGGGATAATATCATTGTTTCATTCAACTTGCATGCTACTTGAAGGAAAATATTTATTAAGGGTATTATCCATGCCTACTGTACTAGTGTCAATACTAGGAGGGGAAGCTCTAAATAACCCAAGATCCACAACGATTGTGCTATCACAAGATAATGTGTCTCAAACTTCCTCTCACTATGGTATTAGAAATTTAGGACACCAAACACTCATGCAAAAGCTAATGAATGCGAGGTGAGTGAAAATGCAATGTAAACTAATAAGAATGAAATTGTTATAACTAAAATTATGGAAAGTAAAACCGAAATGCAGAAGCAAGAAATAGAAACTCAAAAATTGAAGCATGTTAATGCAAGAAAATGTACTGCAAAATATGCAAGGGGGCTGATTCGCCCAAGGTGGCGAATGAGTCCAAGAACTATTTTTTTTTTTTAAATCAATTTTTTGAATTGATTTCTATGATTTTTATGTTTTATAATGAAAATATGAGATGTAAATACAGAATTTCATTGATTTTCAATGAAATTAAATGCAATAGTGGAAGCTAAATGATATTTTCACTAATGCAAGAATTGAAACACTAGAATGCAAATTAACTAATGAAAAATCTAATGCAATGTTAATTCAAGCTAAATCTAGGATGTAAATGCAATCCAATCAGAATTATAATGCTCTAAATGCAGGGTCACCGAAATGAAAATATGAAAATTGGTGTGTTTATTTTTCTTTTTCTTCTAGGGTTTTTGACCTAAAAGAAAAGCCAATTTTCGTGCTCTTTTCACTCAACAAAAAACCCTTGAGATTTCAATGCAAAGGAGATTGAAATATGGCAAAGCAAATTTCCTAGAGGATTGGATGATGTCAAATGATGGGTTCACCACCAAGAGTAAACTTGGAAAAGAAGGGGTTGGAAAACATATTGTAATATACAAAATGAGCTAGAAAGATAAGAAAAATGCAATAAGAAGCTATGAGAAGGAAATGTGAACACCTGCGAGACTGAAGAAGGAAGAATGGATATTTGGATCACTAAAATATTTATTGTTTATGTTGAATGGGATTCATTCACCAAGCTGGAGGAATCAGTCTAGTTTTTTGGAAAATGTGTAGAAACAGGTTTCAGCCAAAAGGGTTTCTAGATCTGCAAAAATATTGTCCAGGCCTATACAGTGGGACTCATTCACCAATAGTGGAAAATCAGTCCACTTCTAGTTTTCTAGAAAATTTTAAGTGGATTATGTGCCTCTTAGTTTGCTCTGCTCTTTCTAACTAGTTTTTGGATCTGAATCTGCAAAATAACACTTGTAGGTCTTCTCCAAATTTCTCCAAGGTTGAATGGAAACTTTAAAAACTTTTAGAGACTTGATAGCTTTTCTCCAACTTTTCTCCTTGAAAAATTTGTAACCTAGACCTGCAAATCACGGAAAAGGAGGAAAAATGTTGTGGGGTTAGAGAATAGGTGTTTTCCTTGGTGAAACCCCTTATTGGTAATTAAACCTTGAAATGAAAACAAATATGAAGGGAGAATGATGAATGAACAAAAGGTAATGTTGCAACTCACCAAACCTTAGCAATATGGTGCTACAATTATGTTTGAAATGGCTAAAATGGACTTGGTCTATGATTTTTGTTTGATGTTGATAGATCTTGAATGCAACTCTTGCTTGAATCATGAACTCGACATCACAATTGTTAGCACAATAAAAAAAATGAATAAAATAATCTTTGATGTGATGATTGATGCTTGAATAATATTGTGTTGATGCAATAAGTTGGGGCCACAAAAAGCACAAAAAGTGGAAGTGGTTTTGCTATTTTTTAGAATTTGTCACATTTGGGCTGAAACTTTGGGGCACTTAAGCAATGAATCTTACAAAAATTTAGTAAAATGAAATTTGGAAATTTAAATCTAGTTTCCAAATATGTAATTTATTCAAATATCCAGATGATAGAAACTAAATTTTGATAGGGATGTATAAAAACCACTTTTTAAAAGTCATTTTTTTACCATACCATGCACGTGTATGAGCAACACTTTTTCACCCAAATAAATTTAATTTTATAATTCCTTTTAGGGAAAGAGAACTAGCAATATGAATATTGATGAGGAATTTATTTTACAATTTTTTTTTTAATATTATTTTTTATTGAATTTTTATTGGCCTTAATTGTTGTTTTTAAAAATCAATGTGTTGGAAAACATAATTGGACCTAAAGTAAACCATTTTTGAATAATTGTTTTTCATTGTGTAAAGAATTTTTTTATAAGAAAATTAACCTAAAAAAGGTTATTAAAAAAAAAATCTTTATATTTCAAGTTTAAGGACTAGTTTTCTTATAAATTAGTTAAAAGTTAGAAAATATAATGAAATATTAATAAAAATTATATATTTGGAAACTAGACATCATGCTATCTAATGTGTTTTAATTTTATAGATTCATTCAAAAAAATGTCCATCAACCATATTGCCAAATTTAGACATTCTTTTTCAATCTACTTTAGTGTTTTAGTTGAAGATCAAAGGCTAAGGGTTGGATTGCCAAGATTTTCTCGAGCCTAGAACAAAGGATACATGTGGGTTGGAGATTGAATTTTTTAATAATGCGTATGTGTTTTTAAAAACATGTATGCATTGCAAAACACATACGCATTCTTTATTTGTTTGATTATTTAAAAAATAAATGATTTTTAGAAACACGTATGTGTTTTATAATTGAAAAAGTGTACGCGTTTCTAAAAGGCGTTTATTTATTTTAAATAAATGACTTGTATGTGTTATAAAATGCATACACATTATATAATGCGTACGAGTTATAATGTGTGCACTTTTTTTAGCACATACACATTTTTTTAGGCTTGGGACCTATTGATGGTGTTTTTATGCACTTCTCAACGTAGGTAATGCATAGGTGCATCACCTCTCTTGAAAGACAATCTTCCATAATCAAATTGTAGAACACTATCCCAAGGTCTCTCGAATGTTCATCTTGACAGTGCTTGGAATATCTCAGTTGATTTATGTGATTTGCTGGAATCACAAGGTGGATTTACGTGGTCAAAGCTATAGGAGAATTGGGTCGATGAATGGAGTTTCATGGATATGGAATTGATGCACCTTGCCGCAGGTTCAAGCAGCAGTCTCAAACTCCATTGCTTCGTCAGATTTGGCTTAACAATGTATAATGAACCTTAACATAAGTTATTTCTTAGAAAAGGGAAAAAAGGGCAAGGAAGAAGGATGGTTCCTAGACCTGCAACTACCAATGAACAGTGATCATGGAGGTTCCTATTGTGGATAGTTTCCTTAAATAGAATTTCACTTAATCTGAATTCTCACAATATCATGAAATCTATGCTATCTTCTAAGGACTGCAGATATTCATCATTCATTCGCCATGGAAATGTGAATAAAGATAAATTTTAATGAGCAACAATGAAATTAAATTCCAGGCTAACTTTACCCAATCATCTACTAGCAACAAATGACCAAAAGTATGGACAAGGAAGGCATACACACAGCAGTAATCTTCAAAACCAAAGACAACATACTAAACCTACCAAAGCTAATCTAAGAGGTCTAAAACAGAAAAGTAACTTGAAGCAAAGTTCTAACTAAATGGAGAAGAATCATGAAACATGTGGAGAAACCTAGAAATACACCAAAAAATGATTGTATTTTCTATTATAATTTTTGCAGCATGCCTTTACAACAACTCAACTCCCTTAAAATGAGAGGAGGAGAGCCCTATTTATAGTTTCCAAAAAAAAAAATGAGTGGCCAAGATTCTATCCTATTGTGTGGCAAAGATTCACTTTACAATAGGGTTTCACCTACCCCCAAATATGTTACATTTATAAATTCATTTTGTCCTTTCCCTGTTTCATCCTCTAGTGATAGCACTGTAGCAATTTCGTCCTTTAGCTTATTTACCCTTTGTTGTATCTATTCTCTAAGGAATTCCTCGTTGATGACAGGGTTGCCTTCATGCTTCTTCAATCCTACATACTCTATGAAGTTCAGGATCAGCAGCTGGAGCTTATCCATCTCCATGATGTCTGATCAGAGCACTTGGTAGCTCCATTTCTGGGAATTACTGACGATTTTCTTTTAGTCCTCTTCATACTTCAGCACACTATCCCTGAAAAGCTTTGACTATGTGAAAGCACGGGCTGCGAAACTCAAGAAGTTAGTGGTGACTTCAACTGCCATCCCCTCTTCCATGGTTTTTAAGAAGTGGGGCTTTATGTTCTTCGGATTGATCTCAACTGCAAACGGCTCATACCCTGTCATCAATTTGATGTACTGAGAACATTCTTCTCTCAAATCCCTAGCCCATTTGATGTTCGGTGCTATCCGCTCAATGATCTGCTCTAGCCTTTTCCTTTTTTGATTGAAATCTCACTTCCAAACATCCACTAACTAGTGGCTGTCATCCTTGAAGGCAAGGTCCTTCTCCCAAACCTCTCTTGGTAATGCAAGTATGGCCTCGATCTTCGGATAGGTAGTCTCATACTTTCCTGGGAACTCCTCGCAAATTTTCCTTGTGCCCTCAAGGGTCCTTTGTACTTCAAGGAACTTATTTGCTATTCAGATAGCCAAATTGATGCCTATGTTTCCCATGTCCAAGACCTGTCGGAACCAATTTTCCATAGTCTTGTCTAGGTTTCTTCTCTTTTCTAGCTTGTTGATTTGTTCCTGAGATAGCAACTGAGGTGGGGTGGATGACATCATGGGCTGCTCATCTAAGGATGACCACTGCTTAATATAGGTCGTTAGATCAGCCACTTGTGTCTTGAGCTCCTCCTTGGAAATCTTATCCTATTGGATAAGGTGTACCACTGTGGCGACCGACTCTTGGAGGTGATCAACCTTTTTCTCCATCGTGGCCACTCCCAAGTCGATGGTGGAGATGTTATAAGTTATACCTTGTTCTCCAATCATTGGTGTTGCTATCTGTACTGTCATAGACCTAGATGCATCCATGGTTACCTTTGATCTAATCTTTGGCTTTTTTTCTTTCTTCTTGGTGCTTATTTGTGCTCTAGCCATAATGGCTTCCAGCCTTGCCTTGGGGTCCTTTAAGGTGGGAGTCTTTTGCTTTAGCTATCTCTACAGCCAGTCGAGTACTTGGGGCTCCTCCTTAGGTGGTTTACTTTGACTTTTGTTGTCCCCCTTCTCAAGCTCAGTGGCTCTAATGACAAGAGCCTTCTCCTTTTTCCTAGTATCCTCTTTCTCCTCATTGGAGTCTTTTTTCGAGCATTTTGTGTCTAGTGGGGGACTCGGTGTGGAACTGCTCCCTTGGTGGATCTTCCTTTTCAACATTCCCTTCTTCTTTGTTTCGATTATATGCATGCTCCTCGAGGTTCTCCTCTGGTTCATCCTCATGGAGGGATGCTTCCTTGCCATGTTCTAGGATCACGTGACACCCCTTAGTTGGAGACTTGCTACCCTCAGTCTCTTGAGCAATAATATCCTCTTCTCATGCAAGCCAGTCCTCAGCTTCTTTATCTTCTATCTCTTTGAGCTGCTTGCTCCACTCTGCATTGAGCTCGGGGTCATTTGATTCTCTTACAAATTCAGCATCCAGCTCCTCGTTGCCTTCACTAGAAGACTTGTAGGCTATCTCATATATCTCTCGACACTCGAATAGTGGATGTTTGTGGTACTCAAATTCCTCATCCTCGAGCCTCGTTGCAACCTCTAGCTATTGTCACTCAAGCTCATCTGATATTTGCATTGTTGCCTCCATTTTTGGTGATTTTGTAGAGGGCGAGGGAGTTGGAGCATTGGCCATAGCCTGAGCTATTGCAACCTAAACCGTCAGATTAATAAGCATTCCTGAAAGCTTAGACGGTACGTTCCACATGTACTTCACAAAGGACTCTGGGAGGCTAAGAGCGGGCGTTGTAGCAGCGAAAACAGAAGGAAGGGAAGGAGACAAAGAGGAAGAGGAGATTGGCGAGGTTGTGGTGGATGATGAATCCATGGGAATAATCTGCAGGATCGAAGGAGTGGAAGCAAGGTGGACGGAGATGTCGACCACAGGCAGGAAACAAGTGGGAACTGCAAGCAAAGTAAGCGGGGTGGGGGCAGCAGCAGTGACCATAGTACGTGGAGATCTCAGTGAGTTAGATCCTTCCCCCCCTTTCCTGTGGGGTAGAGCCTTGGGCATCATAGTTGTCCTCATGCTTCCAATTGTCTTTCTCTTCTTCTTGGATGGTTTGGGCTCAGAAGCCTTACGAACATAGACCTTCGGTCTGGGCAGCGGTTCATTGGCCTCCTTTCTTTTCTTAGTTTTGATCGATGGTGGGTTTTTGGATGTTTCCCAAGTCACAGTGATAGCCACTCCACCCTTGGAGCCACTTGGTTCACTTACATGTTTAGCTGTATGTTCACTAAAGGTCAAGGTAACCCTTTGTTGTTTCAGCCAGGCCACCTTTTCGTCGATCCATGCCCTTGTTCAGATCTAAATAGGCTTAGTAAGCACATCAATGTCATCCAACTCTGGCTCATTCCAATCAATTACAGGTAATGGAAAATTGGTGATGACATCGTACCCTGGATCGATCACCGTGTCCTCATCCTCCTCAAGCTGGTCAAGAACTAGGCACAAGTTGATTCTACACATGTAGATGGCAGTCATGCGCATGTAGTTTCGAAGATGTACCTCAAGATCATCCTTGAAGTTGGCCCAAAAGTCCTTGATGTTGTGGAGGTGGGCATACCCACGCTCTAGTCCCTTTCTGATGTGACCATAAGGGTCCATTCATGGCCACGTTGTGTATTGTTTGAAGTTATATTCGGCCAGCTCCTTCCCTGAATATCCTACACACTAGGAGCTGTGGATCTTATACATCCCTTGCCCAAGGTTAATGGGATAGGATGGGCTTACCACATGCTTATCACTCAGGATGCTATGAATGTGTCATATATTCCTGGTCAGTTCCAATATAATGATCCGGTCATTTGGGTACCAGGGCAGCCTATTTGGCCTCTCTGTGAATCCTTGAGCGCATATGTAGGTGAATTTGGGGAACTGAATATACTAAAAGGTGTACTACTTGAGGAGGGCTCTGGCACTGTGGGATATCCTCTTATGAAAATATCCTCCAAGGAACCGGGCAATATATGCAATGAAGGTGACGTTCACCCTGCAATAGTCCCTTTTGAAGTTTCAAAACTACAGTTGAGGATACTTATCATATGGTTCAAGTTCTACCCCTGAGGCCTCATTAGGTACTATAGTTAATCCCTTATAGTGTCACTGATTGGCGAGGGAATACACCAAGTAGGAGGTCATGAAGAACTTGGTGGTCTTCTTCACACTTGTATATTGTTCGTGGAAGCGATCACTAATTATCTTTCCCCAGTCAAAGGCAACATCTCCATGGAGGATTTGCTCTATGAAGTAGAACATCCACTCTTGGAAGAAGGCAGCAGTAGGAAGGCCCATAAGCTGACTTAGCAGGATCACAAGGTTGTGGTAGTCCTCAAAGAAATCACTACGAAAAAGCTCCTGAGGGAGCTTTCCAACAATGCCCCGCTTGTCTTTTAACCAATCTAGTTGATGAGTTTTTTACACTTCAGCGGGTCCTGCTCCCATAACTCCTTGGATTCTCCATGGTGGGGATTTCCATGCTCTCAAAGGTAGGAATATGGAAGGTCGTTGTTATACCTACTGGAGACATATCTGCAAGTACATTGCCATCCCGATCCACTATAGTGCAGGTCTCATGTTGATAAGCTTCCACACATGCCATTACTAATTCAGGGGCCACCAAGGCCGGTGGAAAGCATGTAGCTTTAGCGATTCCACTGCTCCTTATTAATCTTGCATTCTTTGTCTTTGGATTTATCCTAACCCTTTTTATAAATTCATCAACGTCTACCTGACCGATGTTTGTATCTGTAACATCCCTCCATAGAGTGGTGATTCTGGACTATATGGGGACCCCTTAGAACTTGTACTTCATCAGGTCCTTGTCCTCCTTGCCTCGAGGTGTCTTGGCTATTCCTTTCCCTTTCTCCTTGGAGGCACCAGAAGTCTCTACACCGGATTCCATAAATCCTGCACAAAAGACGTGAATCAATAACCATAAACATGACAAAATGGCTACGAAAAAGTCCCTGCATGTCGAGATTAGCTCTGCAATCATCATTCATATTCAATAAGCATGCAAAACTTGATATTTCATCATTAGAAAGCAAGGTAGGCAATCCAGGTTCCTAGGACCGGAATTCCCTTAGCGGAACATTGTTTGAAAGGGTAAATTGAGGAGGGAACTCTCAAAGGAATTTCTCAATGTTGGATTTGGTCAATTGAAGGTTGGTGTGAAGGAAAACCTATTTTTAGCAAGTGGGTCAAAATCCATTTTGGATTTGGAGGTCATTCAATCCTTCATTTGGGAGTTCAGGCATCAGATGCAGGACAACTGTTGGAAACGACGCAGGCGAGACGAAAATCCAAGCATCGAAATCGAGGTCTTAGATTCCTATCGCCAGGAAGCAGCTATGGGTCAGCCGTTAGAAATGGTGAAATGGGGGCGACAATCCAAGGAAAGAAATCAGGGAGGCTGTCTCCGGAGAAGGTCAGAGGACTCGGGACGGCCAGGCGGCGAACAAAGGATCAGAACCCGGAGGTTGAGAAGCTGTCCGAATTCATCATTAGAATGGTGCCAACAGAACAGAAACTCATGAGGGGAAATCTGGTGGCAAGAAATCTGGAAAGAGCTTGGGCCCAAGAGTTCACTTGAAATTTGGTTTGGTGGGTAGAAGACCAGGATCTGGGATCTCGGAAGCTGTCAAACCATTGTCGTTACAGATGGTGAATTTAAGACGGAATCCCGAAGATAGAATCCTGGGAAGCAAATTTTGGCTCGACCTCGAAGGTTGGTTTCTTCTCGAATTTGGGGATGAACCTCATGTGGTCGGGGTTTGACATCTAGGAGGATGCTCGAGACAGGCTGTTTCGAATGGCAAAGTTGCTTAGGAATCTCGGGAGAGGAATTTCGGGTGTCTAATCATGAGGATAGTTTGATTTCTTGTTATTTTTTATCTCAACACAAATGTCATGTAGTTGGGGTCCAAAGTTCGAGAAGGCGTCTCAGGACGGCCGTTTGAAATAGCGAATGCGACACGAAAACCCGCAAGGGGAAATCTGGAGGCCGGGGTCCAGAAGGAACTTTGCCGCATGAATTTGAAGATTCAACATGAGAGTTTCACAGATAGTTGTGGGAAGACCTGGGCCTAGGAGGCACCAGCAACTATTCTGGAGAACGGCCACAGCGAGGTTAGGTCCCGGATCGAGTTTGAGAGCCCTAAACGATCGATTTTCAATATTCTATAACATGGGTTTTTAGGGGAGGGCAGCTATTTACCTAGTTTCAAATCTAGTTTTATATTTTCATGCATCAAAATGCAGAATTTTACAAAAGAAAGCGTAGGGTGCCTGAGCGGCAAACCTACCTCAAAATCCCAAAGAACAAACTGTTGGATACGTGGGAGATGTCGAAAAAGTACTCGGACTGTTGGGCGGAAAATGTGGGGATGTCGGGAGCTCTTCAAACTTTTCTATCACTCAAATTATTGATAATGATGGTCAGAAAATTTATTTAAATAGCAAAAACCATCATTAATGCATCCATTAAATTCAATTGTACGATGGCCATAAATTTGGTGGGTTTGAATCGCAGATGGCGGCAGGAGACCCGGAGTCCGGGGGCTGGGAAGTTGTCCAGCCACAAAATTTCAGGAAGGGAAATCCGGGATCCAGGTTCCAGGGTTTGGAAGGATGTCAGGCCAATGCCATTTCAAAGGGCAGAAACCAAACGAAAATCTGAAAGGGGAAACCAAAGTGTCTGGGCCCGGAGGACGCAGCGGACACCAAAAAGGCAGTTTTGACAAGGGAAACCTGAATCAGCCTTACATTTAACAATTTCAAAAGGAGGCAATTTTGGTTAAGCTGAAAATATGACTTTGGGGAATGCGCCAACCTTTAGGACACAAAATGGGGCACGCAAAATGAGGCAAAACAAAAAGGACCAGACAATCAAAAAAGAGGAAAGAGAGGGTCCCCATTCTGAATGGGGCATGTGTGCAATAGGCACAATAGGACCCAATGCATACCGCATATGATTTTTTAAATAGCATGTATGCATTTTATGTGAGATTTCATTTTTGGCCGAAACTTACCTTGCTTGTGGACCCAACTTCTTTCTTTTACCCTTTTCTTGAATGCTTGATAATCTTCCCTTCAATGTCTTGTATTCTCTTTCTCAAATGATCTTTTGAACTCAATTCACTATAAGGATGAGTACTTGAATTCTTGGGGGTGAAAATGAGAGAAAGAACCTTGTATTTATACTCAATTATGTAAGAATTTATGAAATTAAAACACTACTAGCTGACATCATATCTAGGAGAATAAAATCCCATTGAAAATTTGATTTCTATTTGAATTTTTGTCACGCAGGACTCATTCACCCAAGCATGCCTAAATTATGATTGGTTATTGATTGGTGTGGGGATTATCCTCAAAAAGATGCAAAAAATGAGGTTTGTGGATTGAAAATAGGGCTAATTAAAGCATAATAAATCCCAATTATTAATGACAAGCCTACAGGAATGTGAAAGTGTGTTACAACACTTTACAACACTCTAAATAAGGTAAGATTAAGATTAATTATGATTGAAAGTATGTTTATTATTCTTAGTTAATTCGTAAAGCACTAGAAAAGTGTGAAAGTGAGTTACAACACTTTACAACACCTTTGCAAGGCACCATTAAAGTCCATTAGTTTAGAAGGGACTAGGACCTAATGTGAATGTGTTATACACATTACAGAACTAAATCATGGAAACATTAAGCCGAAATCCATAAGCAGGACCCAAACAAGTGTGAAAATGTCAAATGACCTTTTTTTTAACACTACATTTAGCTCCCACTTTAGTGAGAGGATGAATCTGCTTCAAACTCACACTAAAGTAGACAAAAACGCATCAAGATGGGTTCCAATGTATGAATGCTAGTGAGATAAGACAAAAATGATCAAGAGAGATGGTCAAGCCCCCAAGATCAAGATCTCATGGCAAACCAACATAAGCATAAAGGAACCCACATGAAAATTATATAAAGAACAATGACAACACCAATCATACACTACCAAAGATGAAAGAAAAAGGGAAAGGAAATAAAAGAGAATCGGATCAAGATTTAATAATTTTTCCATCATGATGTGGATCAGATCTAGGTTGTTTTTCTAAAAAATCCATACTCACTCTAAGGCAACAAAACTCATGGATGTTCACATGGTGATAACTCCTAAAAGGTGAGAAACATACACTCATGGCTAGTATTTACTCACACACATATGCAAGTGGCATGGGGAAATTCATGCCTTGGATTGGGCTTCCCACTCAACCATACCAAAGTTATAACTCTTAATAGCTTTAATAAGGTGCCACAAAAAAATGATTTTCAAGCTTCATTATAAAAGCACAACTTCGTATGCTTGGAGTTGATGAACAAATAGTATGGCTCCACAAGTATGCAAGTTGTGTTATGCAAGGTGGCCATATAAAAAATCAAAAATAGGAAATATTCAAAGGAGTCTTTCTTAGATCATAAAAGGTCTTTAACTTAGAAAAAAATGTGCCTAATGTATCCAAGAGAGGACCAATCAAAGAATAGAAAATTCACAACCTAGGGGATGTAGTCTGTCACATCAAGCCCCTAAAAGGAATGCAATATAATAAGAGAGATCATGCTCATGAAGTAAATCACACCAAAATTCATCAACAAAGTGAAAAACACATCGTATGAAACAAGAAGGCTCCACCAAGAACCATGAAAAAAAAATGCAAAATAGCAATCCCAATGTATGCCCCCACTTTAAAGAAATTTCTAAACACCATATTGTGATACATTAATTCAAAGTAGAGAATAAATATGCAAGAAATAAAAAAAACTTGAGAGCCAGCTTGGAAAGCCCTATGCCAAGTCATACTTTTTTTGAATAAATTTGCGTCAGGCAAGAGAAAAAGAAAAGAGAGGGGTTGCCCACAAAATGAGAACACCTAACACATAAGGGATCTATTGATTTGGGTTTAGTATGTTCTTTCCTACAATGTTTTTTAGAGAGGTTGGAATTGTCATCATCCCCCCAATATTGATAAAACTAGAAGAATGACACGAAGAGAGTGAAAAAAAAGAGAAAATTTTGGTTCAACATGGAAGAGACATAGGGTGTCTTGATGCCTTGCGTCTTCCCCCAAAAAAAAAACATAAGAAAAAGATAAAGATTAAATGAAAAGGAAAGAGAAAAAAAAAATCCTTTTGGGTCAACATAAAGGAGACATGAATGTCTCAATACCTTACATCATCCCCAAAGAGAAAACACAAGAAAAAGATAAAGATGAAATAAAAAGGAAAGAGAAAAAGAAATCCTTTTGGGTCAACATGAAGGAGACATGAATGTCTTGATGCCTTGCATCATCCCCAAAAGAAAAAAAACAAGAAAAAGATAGAGATGAAAAGCCAAAGAGATGCATGACATAGGGAAGAATGAAGGTACAAATAGAGGAATGTCACAAAGAGAGAGGAAACATAACATCACAAGAGATCACATTGTGCACATGCAATCACACGAGGGTATGTGAAGGATCATGATGGGCCAAAAAGTGGCAATGAGAAAAAATCACATTTTGAATTGGCTCAAAAACGCGAAATGGCCGAGTTGACTTTTCTAGGTTCGGGTGTCAGTACTTCTACCTGAACCAAAAACCAAAGCTAGTTTCCACAAATCGGATATCTAATTTCTGGAAACTATATATAAAAAAACAACCGACTCTATAACTTCATTTCTCATAGTTTGACGCGGGTGCAAAAGGAAAAACCCAAATCTGATATCCGCTTTGATCTGATATCCAATTTGAAAGGTATGTATTTGGTTTTTCCAATCTTGTAATCGATTTTTCAATTGATTCTCTTAAGTTTAATTAGGTTTTATTAAAAAAAATTCAAAAATACGGTTTTCTATTGATTTTTTATTAAAACTTAATGTTTTGAAATGGATCTTGATTAAAAATCAGTGTTGTTGATGTATTTTTATCAAAAATAAGAGTTTGTTATTGATTTTTGTGAAAAAGTATGTTTTTTTTTTTAAAATTAAAAACTAGGGTTTTTTTACAATAATTTCATTTATATTGTATAATTTAAATTAGTTTAATTAGTTTATAACTTTAATCGGGTATTATGGCTGCGAATGTAAATCCACAAATGCCAAATGCTCCACCACCTCCACAACCACCAATTGAAGACTTAACTAGTGAAAAATTCGGGCAATTGAGGGGCATTTGTGAAATCTATTAGACAATGCCTCGATTGAGAGATATGACAAACACATTGAAGGAAATAATTAAAAATATAGAAACCCTCTCCACCCAACATAATTCCTTTTATTCAAGGTAGGAAGACATGAGGGAATATTATCGATGTGGATTGTCTTACGATGATGTGAAAGATCTCCAAATAACCAAAGCCCAAATAGCCTCTTTATTCATTGACCCTCGCATCGGTTTGCCAGTGAATGTTAATAAAACAAAACTTTCCATAAAATAGTGCATGCATAGGGACATTTTAGCTAACTTTTGGGATAATTGGTGTATGGTTTTTGATAAAATACCGAACAATAATTCTAACATACCATTTTACTTTATTAAAAAATTATATGCTGAGTTTGTGTTAGGGCATCATGTCAATTAATTTGACATTAAACCCTTCCAGGGCATTGGTGGAGGTATGCCCCCAGATAGACCAGGGGCAGTTAGATTAGTCCCATTCCCAAATGTTCCCCTTCCTCCCCTTCCTTCCCTTCCTCCGGCACCTCCAATATATCATCCAGAGATTATCTAGGATGCATCCACACAGACTATTTAGGCTATTCACTCTTTGAGTGGTCATTTGGTATCGCATGCTTCTCTAGTAGCTCAGCCACATTTTGGTTATGTTGGTGAAAGCTCGAGTGCTGCTACATCATCCTCCTCAGGTCCACATATTTGTGTGCCACATACTTGCACTATGTGCCGTGAGATATGCTTGGGTCCTTTTGTACAACCTGATGAGCATCCCTTGGACACTTTTGATTATGACCTCCATGATATGGACATTATAGATTAGTCATAGGGGAGTGGAGCGCGCCCTAGAGAGTCCTCTCTTGCTAGAGAGGGAGATGTTGGAATAGTGACATAGGTAAGATTTAAGTTGTAATTTCATAACTTGCATTTGTTTTAAAATGAATATTAATAAGAGATAGTATCAAGTACTAATATTTATTTACATGGTCTATTTAATAGTTGGTGTATGAGGAGGAGCTCACATGGGTGACTGGTAGCACCCTTAGGGCCATTTCATTTGGCTTGGACACACACATAGTATATATTTTTGCACTCACTCATTTAAATTTTATATTATATACTTTCTTGTCATTTGAATTGTCATTAATGAAATTATATAATAACTTATATGTTTATCTTATTTTCCTCCTATAGGAAATACCTAGTGTGAGTGAGGTGCAGCCTCGTCCAGACTATGGAGGCATAAATCTAGATAAGGGGAAGGTAATTGAACTCAAATTGAATTGAATTAAGATTTTTAAGATCTTATATTGATTATACATATGTCGACATAGATTGGTAGTTTCATATGTACTTGTCAATTTTATTTACAGGAAATTATGAGCTTTATAGATATGTTGATAAGGGACACACGACCTAAAGGAGTAGTTATTGGAACACCTCAAAGAGTAGGTGTTGAAACACCTCAAAGAGGAGGTGTTGAAACACCTGAAGGAGATAAAGAAAAAGATCAACCTAAAGAGGTACATGTGCTTATTTTATCTTGTGTTTGGTAAATAAGTTCTTATTACCGATAATCATATGCTAACTTGGATCAATTTTATGTTTTTGTTCACATATATAGATTGGCATTTCAAAAGTTAATTTGGTATATTCTAGAACTCCTAACCCTTTGAAGAGACGTATATTTCAGGTAATCAAGATTTCAATTTTAGAGTTCAATTAAAATTCAATGTATATTGATTTTGATGTTAATTATTCGATTTTAAATTATATAGTATAACTAATCTCAATTGTGGTTTGAATTTTTCTTGTGCAGCTACCTTCAGAGCCAACGAGTGCTTCAAAGAGGCTCCATTTTGATGATCCACCAGTAGTTTAGGATGAGATAGACATTTTGGCATGTAAATTTTGAATACATATTGAGATGGCATATGCCACATTTTGTAAAACTTTATTTGAGTTGGCGTCGATGCCATTTTTGTATATGTACATACACTTGATTATTGGATAATTTGATATATAGAAGTTGACAATCAAAATTTAATTTGTTCCTCATGTGCATGATTAAACTCTTTGAAAATTTTATCTTGAAGAATGGTTAAATATCAATGTACAATAGCTTAAAACTGAATGGTTATATTATGTAGTTTATATTTATAGCGCTGATTACATTGCATTACACGTCTTTTAGACTCAAATCATTAATTCACATTGCATAAATAACAACTAGATGTTCATAGATGAAAAATTTTCAATTACAATATAGTTCTTACAAAGTCAACATAAGCAGTTATGCAATTACTTCACATTGCATAACTAAAAACTATGAGCAGTTGTCAATTACATTTGTTTGTCATTGAATTCTATGAGACCACATTTCTTTGAAGGTTTTTTTCAAATAGTCCACTGCCTTGTCTATGCTACCACATTTTTCATACATGATAGCGATCACATTAAGTTTTAATAAATTAACTGATAGCCTATGGATATTTAATTTATACTCATTTTATTTAAATGGATGAGGCCGACCTTCTTTGATATTATTTTGTAATTTATTATTTTCAAGAGAGGTCAACCTCCTTGAAGAGCCGCCTTATTTTGTATAAATACGAGGTGATGTTTCTTCATTTCCTCAATCAATTTCATTCAGTATAATTTGCAATCCAAGCAAAAGTTTGCACTTGAGTAGCAGCACTTCATCTTGCAACAGCAAGCCGATTTCAAGGAGAAGCATATTCGATTGTATCTTTGCATCTACGAGATTTCCTATTATTCATTGTATCAAATTTAGCCATGAGCTAGGCTTGAGTTGTAAGAAAATTTCTTGTTGTGTTTATTGTCTTATGTTTTTCATTTTTTGAGTGCTTTTAGTTGTATTATCTAATCTCTAAGTTGAAGACATCGAGAGAAATGGTCATATTATTGATGACAAATATTTGACCATGTTGTCTCTTAATGGTCTTCCTTCATCTTAGGAGTCTTACATTCAAGGAATTGATGTGAGATTGAAACTTCCCAAGTTTGATCGTGTTGAGACCATCTACAATAACCTCTCTCGGTTTTATCTATCTCGAAGGCATTTTCCCATGGTGATGAGTTTTCAGTTGAGGGAAAAGTTGCCAAATGCAAGTAGTGTAAAGTTGCAAAGTGGCGCAAATTTCATTCTAAAACTTGTACGACCCAATGGACTATTCCAACACGTCTGGATGGGTATGTTTACACTAGCTATGGTTCTCTCTTCCACCCAAATACGTCAAATCGCTCTGAGCTACATTGGAGCAGCGTTTTCCATTAAGAGTCCAAAGTGCTAAAAGGTAGAAAACTTTGACATACTATTTCTCATAAACCATGATGCTTATAGACTCTTCATCTGAGGATATGGGATCATGTGGAGACCATCTACAATAACATTTCTCAGTTTTTTCTATCTTGAATGCGTTTTCCCGTGGTGCTAAGTTTTTAGTTGAGGGAAAAGTTACCAAATGCAAGCAGTGTAAAGTTGCAAAGTGGTGAAACTTTCATTCTTGAACTCGTACAACCCAATGGAATGTTCCAACACGTCTGAATGGGTACATTTATGCTAGGTATAGTTCTCTCTTTCACCTAAATACGTCGAATCACTCTGAGCTGCATTGGAGCGGCATTTTCCCTTAACAGTCCAAAGTGCTAAAAGACAACAAACTTTGACGGACTATTTCTCAAAAACTATGATCTTACAAACTCTTCATTTGAGTATATGGGATTGTGTTGAGACCATCTACAATAACCTCTCTCGGTTTTTGCTATCTCGAAGGTGTTTTCCTGTGGTGATGAGTTTTCAGTTCAGGGAAAAGTTGCAAAGTGCTGCAACTTTCATTCTCGAACTCGTACGACCCAATGGCTATTCCAAAACATCTAGATGGGTATTTTTACACTAGGTATGGTTCTCTCTTGCACCCAAATATGAGGAATCGCTCTGAGCTACATTGGAGCAGCATTTTCCCTTAGGAGTCCAAAGTGCTAAACGATAGCAAACTTTGATGGACAATTTCTCAGAAACCATGATGCTTAGATAATATACATCTGAGGATATAGGATCATGTTGATCCCGTGTACAATAACCTCTCTTAGTTTTTTCTATCTCGAAGGCATTTTCTCGTGGTGATGAGTTTTCAGTTCAGGGAAAAGTTGTCAAATGCAAGCAGTGTAAAGTTGCAAAGTGGTGCAACTTTCATTCTCGAACTCGTATGACCCAATGAACTATTCCAACACATCTAGATGGGTATGTTTATGCTAGGTATGGTTCTCTCTTTCACCCAAATACGTCGAATCTCTCCAAGCTGAATTGGAGCGACGTTTTCCCTTAAGAGTCCAAAGTGCTAAAAGGCAGCAAACTTTGACGGACTATTTCTCGGAAACCGTGATGCTTAGAGACTCTTCATTTGAGGATATGGGATCATTTTGAGACCATCTATAATAAACTCTCATTTTTTGCTATCTCGAAGGCGTTTTCCCGTGGTGATGAGTTTTCATTTGAGGGAAAAGTTGCCAAATGCAAGCAGTGTAAAGTTGCAAAGTGGTGCAACTTTCATTCTCTAACTTATACCACCCAACGAACTGTTCCAAAATATTTAGATGGGTATGTTTACACTAGGTTTGGTTCTCTCTTGCACCCAAATATGTTGAATTGCTCTGAGCTACATCGGAACGACATTTTCCCTTAAGAGTCCAAAGTGCTAAAAGGTAGCAAACTTTGACGGACTATTTCTTGGAAACTGTGATGCTTACAGACTCTTCATTTGAGGATATGGGATCATTTTGAGACCATCTATAATAACCTCTCTCGGTTTTTGTTATCTCAAAGGCGTTTTCAAGTGGTGATGAGTTTTCAGTTGAGGGAAAAGTTGCAAAATGCAAGCAGTGTAAAGCTACAAAGTGGTGTAACTTTCATTCTCGAAATCGTACGACCCAATGGACTATTCCAACACATCCGGATGGGTAGATTTATGCTAGGTATGGTTCTCTCTTGCACCCAGATATGTCGAGTTGCTCTGAGCTACATTGGAGCGACGTTTTCCCTTAAGAGTCCAAAGTGCTAAAAGACAACAAACTTTGACGAACTATTTCTTAGAACCGTGATGCTTAAAAACTCTTCACTTGAGTATATGGGATCATGTTGAGACCATCTAAAATAACCTCTCTTGGTTTTTTCTATCTTGTAGTCATTTTCTCATGGTGATGAGTTTTTAGTTGAGGGAAAAGTTGCCAAATGCAAGCAATGTAAAGATGCAAAGTGGTGCAACTTTCATTCTCGAACTCGTACGATCCAACGGACTATTCAAAAACATCTAGATGGGTACATTTACACTAGGTATGGTTCTCTCTTGTACCCAAATATGTGGAATCGCTCTGAGCTACATTGGAGCGACGTTTTCCCTTAAGAGTCCAAAGTGCTAAAAGGTAGTAAACTTTGACAGACTATTTCTTTGAAATCATGATTCTTATAGAATCTTCATCTAAAGATATGGGATTATGTTGAGATCATCTACAATAACCTCTCTCGGTTTTTCTCTATCTCAAAGGCGTTTTCGCGTGGTGATGAGTTTTATGTTGAGGGAAAAGTTGCCAAATGCAAGCAGTGTAAAGTTGCAAATTGGTGTAACTTTCATTCTCGAACTCGTACAACCCAATGAACTATTCCAACAAGTCCGGATGGGTATTTTTATGCTAGGTATGGTTCTCTCTTGCACCCAAATATGTCGAATCACTCTGAACTGCATTGGAACGACGTTTTCCCTTAAGAGTCCAAAGTGCTAAAAGGTAGCAAAAATTGACAGACTATTTCTCAAAAACCATGATGCTTACAGACTCTTCATTTGAGAATATGGGATCATTTTGAGACCATCTACAATAAAGTCTCTCGATTTTTTCTATCTCGAAGGCGTTTTCCCAGGTGATGAGTTTTCAGTTGAGGGAAAAGTTGTCAAATGGAAGCAGTGTAAAGCTGCAAAGTGGTGCAACTTTCATTCTCTAACTCGTACGACCCACCAAACTATTCCAAAATATTTGGATGGTTACGTTTACACTATATTTGGTTCTCTCTTGCACCCAAATACGCCGAATCGCTCTGTGCTGCATCAGAACGGTGTTTTCCCTTAAGAGTCCAAAGTGCTTAAAGGTAGCAAACTTTGATGGACTATTTCCCAGAAACCATGATTCTTACTGACTCTTCATCTGAGGATATGGGATTGTGTTGGGACCATCTACAATAACCTCTCTCAGTTTTTGCTATCTTGAAGGCGTTTTCCCATGGTGATGAGTTTTCAGTTGAGGGAAAAGTTGCAAAGTGGTGCAATTTTCATTCTCGAACTCGTATGACCCAATGGACTGCTCCAAAATGTCTGGATGGGTACATTTACGCTAGGTATGGTTCTCTCTTGCACTTAGATATGTCGAGTCGCTTCGAGCTGCATCGGAGCGGCGTTTTCCCTTAAGAGTCCAAAGTGCTAAAAAGCAGCAAACTTTGACAAACTATTTCTCAGAAACCGTGATTCTTACAGACTCTTCATCTGAGGATATGGGATTTTGTTGAGACCATATACAATAAGCTCTCTCAGTTTTTTCTATCTTCAAGATGTTTTCCCATGGTGATGAGTTTTCAGTTGAGGGAAAAGTTGCCAGATGCAAGTAGTGTAAAGTTGCAAAGTGGTGTAACTTTCATTCTCAAACTCGTACAACCCAACAGACTATTCGAACATGTCTGGATGCGTACATTTACGCTAGGTATGGTTCTCTCTTGCTCCCAAAAACGCCGAATCGCTCTGAGCTACATTGGAGCAGTGTTTTCTCTTAAGAGTCCAAAGTGCTAATGTCAATGAAATGTGGGGACAAAAATATTTAAGGTTGGATCAAGATTCTGCAAGTCCTAGCTCTTGCCCAATCAACTTGAATCAATTACATGGAAAATAAAATTCACAATGAACTTTTTACTTTTTTGTTTTTCGAAAAAGTGGCAAGCCATTGTAATTTGTTATATATAAATAGGAGATATTACAAAACCTGGTTCAAATGAGCATACCGACAAGAAAGAACAAGGAAGAAAACCTTCGGTTGTAGCTCGATTAAGTACAATGGTAGATATTTGAACTGTATTTCAAAAAACATCATTGGATATAGATTATGCCTATACACAATTATTAGCTTTTTACATTGTTTCACATTTCAAAATTCAATTTTTACAAAATTTGCCTATTTGAGGCATTCAAGGCATGGTCTTCCACAAGAGTACTATGTTGTCATTTTCGAGTGACAAACACCTATACAAACCATCAAGGTAGTAGTTAAACTACATACAATAGAAAATATGATTAGAATAACCAATCGATATTATTGTAATTTGTCACATACCTCTCTGAAAGGATCAGAGTTTCCTATTGTTGCAGTAGGTCCATGAGAAATCGTGCCAGGAATATCACAAAAAATTTCAAATGATAAATCTATATTGTAACAACAAAAAATATGCTTAGACTAAAAAATCCATATTAATCTAAACATACTGAATGATGATGAATTGGTAATGTAAACTACAAAAGATTCTTTGAATAACCAATCTATATTAAAGTAATATATCGCATACCTCTTTGAAAGGATCAGAGTTGGTTATTGTTGCAGCAGGTCCATGATCAATCATGCCAAGAATATCACAAAATTTTTCAAATGATATATCTATATTGTCACAAAAAAAAGAGGCTTAAGCATTATACTTTCCATTCTTGAATATGTTATTCAAGTGTGCTTGAAGGGTCATCTCTTTGCTTAAGAGTATCCAATATTGCTTCATGATCAACATTACTAAGTGTCCATAGTTATTTTGTCTTTGGTTTTGCATAATGCTTCAACAACTTAACATTTGTTGCTATAACAAGGTGTGAATACATGAGAATGGTTTTGTGTTTCTCATAGTCTTCAAATGTAGGTATGCCATTCTTTCTAATCATGTATGTTCGCAACCAAGTTCCTGCAACCACAACTGAACCTGTAGGATACACAAACCCATCATCATCCTCCATCGATTATGTTAGCTTGTTCTTTACCCACACACATCGATCCAACCAATATTTTGATCTCTCTTCATTCCCCTACGGTGCAACAACTGCAAAAACATGTCCTGGATGTAGTAGATCTGAAAGCCTATTGTAATCAAGTGAACTTTCCATTGTGTAATTTGTCATGGATATAGTTTGAGATAAAGGATTTAGATACTATGGAACCCATGTATCCACCCACTCACTTGACTCGCATTGATTCCACTCACACTGAATAGAACTCTGACAAAAACAAGACAACTGTCATGTACAAATGGTCCATGTGCTTGCATTTGAGCTTCAAAATGAATACATCTTTGAAGAATCTTTGATTATATGACAATCTAATTTGCCTCCCATTGTACCCTCCTCAACCAACCAAAATAATTTATGGATTGTTGAATCAAGTGTCCCTCCTTGTGACAATGTTGAACTACACCAATCAACAATAGAATGTGCATCACTGAATTTTTCTCTTTAAATCTTCAATTGCTCCTTAACTAGAGCTCTTTTTACACATGCACCTCCTCCATCATGCTCCCCTTTCCCATGCCCAGCTTCAAAAAAACTCCAAATATTAGGTACACCCCTCTCTACATGCATTCTACTCAACCAATTAAACATACGAGCATTCTTGAATTGACCTATACAGTTATTTGACCAAATGAGTTGATGACCCAGTGCTATATCATGCTCCTGCAAGAACTCAAAAAATTTCTCAAAAAAATGTTGGACATACTCGGATGAGTGAGATCTATCATCACTCATATAAAAATGATACTCTATGATTATCTTTTGATCCTCCTCTGTACTATCAGGTGCATGTCTAAACGTTATGTTGATAAAAATAGAAATTTGAATGGAATTGTAATACGGAGATTGTACCTCATTTTGTGGTTGCAATGTGTAGTTTTCAAAAAAATCAACCACTGATATAAAAGTGCCAATCAGAAAAGAGTCCTTAGATATCCTGAATTGTTGATCCAACCACTGAGACCTATGGCTATGCCTTGCATATTTTTAGAAAAGATTGTCCTTAAAATCTGAAATAAAATCAGCAACACTCCATTCTTTTGTAACCAACTCACATCTAGAACCTTCACCTCCACTCTGCAAAAGTATATTTGACTATCTCATATCTCTTTTTCTCAACAAGATTCTTTCCAAATTCATGTTCCGAACCCTCATGAAAACATTGAACAAACTTTGACAAGCCACCACATTGTGAGCACTTCGCATTTAAACAATCATTTCTATAGAAAAAGGAACCATCATCCCTAGAACATAAAAATAGATCTAGCATGTCCCTTGATGATTTCAGAAGATGCATTGCTCCACACTCCTGCAATATCTCATTAGTATGCAAAGTAGAATGGATATAGCATAATATTTCATGGTACATTGAAAACTCCACATGGTATTTGCAACAACAAGTGTTACGAATCTTAAGAGGCACACAATAAAATGGCTTCAAACCTTCAAAATTTCTTTGCGATATTTCCATATTTGGATGTCTTTGATTAAATTTGTTGAACAACATTGTTTGGTTTGATTCCAAGAAATGTTTAGGATGCGGTATACAGTCTTGACTACCAATTCTTAACTTTAAAACATCCTTTGCATTGGGTGATACTCTAGAGTTATCATGCCAAAATTGTTGAATTGCTTACTTTACATTATCGGTTAGCTTCTTATCAGCACATGTAAGCCTTCTGACAAAAGCCCATGTATCATTTTGAAGAGGATCATCTATTCTTTCTCTTCTTGCAAGTGCTCTATCCAAAGTTTTATGATTTAAGTCAAAATCAATACAAGTTTGTCTCATAAAGCGAGCCTTTTTCAATTGATGGCTTACTAGGGTGGTGGTAATGACTCTTCAAGCAGCTCTCTTATCTTTTTCCTTGTTATTTTTTCCAATAGACTTGAGAGCATTAAAAAGATTTTTGACAATAATAGAATTTTTTTTGGTCCTCTTGTTCGGACGAATCTTCAATTTGGCTAGCAAAGGTCTCATCTTTTGCATCTTTAGCAATTGTACAAAAAGTTGGCATTGCTCGGTCAATGTATTATCACTAAATTATTTGTTGAAAAGTATTCTAGCCCACAATTGAATAGTTCGTGTTGACCTCTTGCCTTCAAAATTGTTTATAATGTTATCATCAATTTCAACTAACCATTTAGGGGTCCTTGAAGGTCTTGAATTTGGAATACCTCTTTCTTCCACGCAAGGTTCTTCATTTCTCATGTAATTTGGTGAAACATAATTTACACTTGCTTCAATATTATGTTCAACATCTTCATTTCCAACATTTTCAATATCAATTTGAACAATTTCATTCCCAATTTCAATATCATGTTCAACATCTTCAATTCCAACATTTTCATTATCAATTTCAATATTTTCATTCCCAAATTTCAATATTTTGTTCAACATCTTCAATTCCAACATTTTCATTATCAATTTAAAAATTTTCATTCCCAATTTCAATATCATGTTCAACATCTTCAATTCCAACATTTTCACCTTGAAAATTTTCAATACCAATTTGAACATTTTCATTCCCAATTTCAATATCATGTTCTACATTTTCACCTTGAACATATTAAATTTCCTCTTCACTTGATAGACCATAGGGCTCAGGTTCACCAATATTTAACATACCTTGTCTTTTCTTTCTATGACCTTCTCTATGTCTTTTTTTATATCCTTCAATTTGTTCTTTTGTCAACTTTGTCTTACGTTTTTTCTTCCGACGACTATTGCTCCCCATTATACCAAATAAAAGATGCTAAAAAATCATTATGTATGACAAATTTGAGTACAAGAATCTCCAAAAATTTTATCTTGTCTCTTCCTATCTGAAACCGCGTGTTTGTTGCCTGCAATGTGCTGCAAACAGAATGTAGGGTCTGTTGAAATGCACAAAAACGGTCAACATGGGGTTTTTCTATGGCCCACAAATCGGATATCTGATTTGAATCGGATATTTGATTTGTAAAACATGTTCTACAATGATAATATTTCACCTTTGCACAATGGAGTTTCACAAATCGGATATCTAATTTGTACACACATAGACCAAAGGGAGGGAGAGAGTGGGAGAGGGAGAGGGAGAGGGAGAGGGAGTGAGAAGGAGAGGGGAGAGTGAGATAG